>JBANSL010000015.1:20680000-20685000 GCA_037127255.1 Persicaria tinctoria
TCTCCCTCCTGTGCGCTTCCAGACTTATCGGCCACTTGCTCGAGGAGCATAGCTGGGCCAACGATCCATTCTCCCTTTATTTTTGGTGCTTTACTTTACTAAATAATTTATTTATTCGATTGGATCTACGTTTTAGATTCAATTGGATCTGGATCTTATCATCATCATAAATTCATAACCAGATGCATTAGTTGCGTTCCTACCTGTAAGATTTTTTATGTTCAATAATTTATTTATTCGATTTTTTATGTTCAATGCTCATTTACCTTGCAGATTCCATTTTCTATCTCACTGTTGGTAGCTGGTGGAATTGGTGTATCCATTCCAACGCAAAAACTATTTACAAGTCTTGTTCTCATTCTCTTGGTGCCTGTGATCATTGGCAAGGTAACTCTTCCATTCCTTATTTGATAGTATCCATCACTGCTTTCTTATAGAAGAAATTGCAAGTAGCTTAAATGCTAATTATCCATGCTTGTATTAGAGCATCTTGATGCGCATTGTATTTCTAAGATTCATACTACGGACATCGAAGCCGTCAGTGAAAATTTGAGCAAAAAATCATTGACTTCATAATTTCAGAGTCGTGCATACAATTAGAGGACCAGTACTTACCATCTTGTCAAGGGTCTTCAATGTGTGGTTACTGTTAACTTGAAATTTTGAATTCTGAATATGGTTCCTTTTAATTTTGTTTAACAAAATTGGCAATTTCTTGGACTATTTGATTTGCAGTGGCTAGCTTATACAGTATGTTTGTTTGGCAATTTCTAACTACTACTTTGACTTGGTGCAAATGTTCAATTTATCCCTAAAATGTGACAGTCTAGCTTCCCATGTCTTGATAATGTCCTGAAATTTTAATGGGAAAAAACTGACTACCAACATTTGCAACTTGTATATCCTTCTATTAAAGCTATAAAGGCTGCTGAACAAATGAACGTTCTCAGTGAAGAAACATGTTGCATAGCAACATAATTCCATATAGATTTCTCACAATTTCTCAATGGTCTTTTGTGAACAGGTACTTCGTGAATCCTTCAAAGGTGAGTGGCTAGGTTATACAGTATGTTTGTTTGGCAATTTCTTTTTTGCTAGTTGTGTTCGTCTTTGATTCAATTGGCTTTGTTTCATTAACGACAAAATGATGTATGTCCCTTTGCTTTAATCAAATTTAAAGGTATGTTAGATGTCTTATTTTTTCTTGCCCAAAAAAAGTGATGTGATTTAAAGCCTATTAGCTCAAAATGGGAGAGCAATGTGCCTACGGACAAAGGTGCGGGTTCAAACCCCGTATAGGCTATCTATGTGGTATCTCTTATTATGTTTCTCTTCGTGAATAGTGTAAGGTGCAAAAATAAAATTATAATGTGCATTTGTGCAACTGTGAGGTGCATTTGTGCAACTGTGAGGTGCATTTGTGCAACTTTAAAGTGCAAATATAATAACACAGTGCAAAAATAAAATTGTAATGTGCACATTTAGAATACAAGTGTGCAAAAGTAGGATACAATTGTGCAAATTTAAACTACAATTGTGCAAAACTAAGATACAATTGTGCAGATTTAGAATACAATTGTGTAAAAGTAAGATTATAATGTGCATGAATAAGACAAAAGATGTGCTTTTGAAATCGATGTTTTAATTTTGTTTTTTTTTTACTCTTGAGAGTTTGGGTTCATCTCTCGCATAATTTAGGTTGATAGATGTGATTTTGAAATCGATTTTTTTACGTATAACAATTTCAAATTAAAGTGCATACTTAAGGTTAAAAAGTGCATAATTAAGGTTTAAAAGTGCATAATTAAGATTATAATGTGCGTGCTTACCAATTTGGGATTGATGTGTTCTTGTTTATAATGTAACCTATGTGGGATTCGAACCCACATCTTTGTGCATACGCACATCGCTCTACCAATAGAGCTAATAGGTCAAAAATATTTTATCATAGTTGGGATTTGCTTAATGGTGTCAAATTTGTAGGGTGGTCCTTTATAGGTGAAGTGTGATTGTCTTCTGGGTTTGGTTTCTTTCATCCTAGTTCATGATCAATTGTAATCACTTCTTGTGGTTACATCCCAGAAACAAAAACAAGATCAATAAAACCATCATTTCTAAAGTTAACTGTATCTAAAACTCTAAGTCTCACTACGAAATCCTGAAATCCATTGATATTACAGTGTAATATTAAATAACTAAAAGGCTAAAATTCTACCATTCACCATATTAAATTGAATCAGCAGTATTAGGAACTCAAATTGCCTGAATCTGCAACTCTCGTTGTCTTGCCTTCAATTCTTCTTCCATGGCACGCTTGTATTCATCGGTCTCCTTAATCCTTTGCCTATCAATAATTATATCATTTTGGCATGGATTTTTCACTGGATCTTGCTGCACATCATTAGTCTTAGTGAATGTCAAACCATTAAACAGATCATAGGTAGATCCCCCAGCATCCGTTTGGATAGAACTATGAAATCTATAACCTGTAGGCCAACTCTTTTATAAATGGCAAGTGCTTGAAATTTCACTTATCACGAAAAGTAATCCAAGTCCAAAGCCCAACAGAGCATGTCAGAGTGCTTGATGTTTAAAAAACTTTAGCAAGTGCATGATAATGACATTAATAAAAGTTTAACAATGTCATAGCAACACGAATCACACCTCAGAAATTACCAATTCAAAGTTCAAACAACCTTGACATTTTGTGAACTTAATATTTGTATTAGTGATCTCTTCTGTATGTCCAATAAACTCGAGTGACATATCTGAATCTTCAAGCAATAAGTAATATGCACTGCAAAACCGATATTGACAATCTCAGAGATACAAGCCTATTCACACCAATAACCATAATTGGTGGATACAATTCATTTAATAGGTTGGACTTTGGATCAGCAAAAAATAGCCAATTCAAAAATCTGCTTAAATGTGGAGGGAAATATCATATTTGCATCTAGTTAGCAAAAGCTATTAAGCTATTCACAAATCACAATCACATACCTGTACAAGGACTTTCTCCCCATAAATATGCTTGACTGCTGTCATGAACTCATGTATAAGTTCAGCATATTCCTACAATTGTTGACAACTCAATTAACCAATTTTACTTACAAAAATAACATTATGTGAAGCTTTTGAGACTTATCAAACAGGTGGTGCATCTTATCAAACAAATGAATTGGCAGAAACAATTCTTGTAAAGCCCGTTATTGGCATAAACAAATGAATTGGTGGTGCATCTTATCAAACAGGTGGTGCATCTTCTAAAGCTTAAATTTCACTTTATGCATTTTATCAAACAAGTGGTGTGCATAATCATACTCGGATATGGCATTCTTAGTGTTTGCATCTTGTCAGTAGAGTTCTCCACCTCCACTACCTCTGCAACAATGGACACTTCTTCCCCACTCTATTTTAGGAATTATGTTAAACAATCCGCATAAACAAAGACAAAGACGTACAATTGAGAGATCAAACGAATTGAGGGATCCACGTAAACAAAGACAAAGATACCTCTGCACAATTGAGAGATCCACATAAACAAAGACAAACACGAATTCGTAAAATTCGTGCTTTCTCAGATCCAGAAATCACGAATTAAAACACGAATTCGTAAAATATAGTTATTTTAGTCCACACTTTAAGAACTTAAAAAAAAATTGCATAGAGGAGAAACCCCTAAATGCAAATCTGAAACCCTAAATTTTCGAAAGTAAACATGAAAAAAGATTGAACTCACCCGAAACTATCACCATGTGACAACTACACCACCGTATTCATGATAGTGACCTTCATCGACGTCGAATTCAGCGTTGAGTTCTTCTACGGAAACCGTCGAGAGCTGCCGAGCGAAAAGAAACAGAGGAACCTGCCATGGGAGCGTGTAGTCTTTGTGGTTCACAACCGTCGAGAGCTGCCGAGCGAAAAAAAAACGGTTCGGTTCAGTTTTATTTAATTGTGACAGGTGTGCCGGTTTTCACTATAAACAAAAATTTTACACGTTAAGCATATTTTACACGTTAAGGAGTTTTTACATTTTAAAGCCTCCCTTTGTATATATATATATACACATTTTAATGCACCTCACAGTTGCACAAATGCACCTCACAGTTGCACAAATGCACATTATAATTTTATTTTTGCACCTTATACTATTCACGAAGAGAAACATAATAAGAGATACCACATAGATAGCCTATACGGGGTTTGAACCCGCATCTTTGTGCGTAGGCACATTGCTCTCCCATTTTGAGCTGATAGGCTTTAAATCACATCACTTTTTTGGGCAAGAAAAAAAAAGACATCTAACATACCTTTACATTTGATTAAAGCAAAGGGAGATACATCATTTTGTCGTTAATGAAACAAAGCCAATTGAACTAAAGACGAACACAACTAGCAAAAAAGAAATTTCCAAACAAACATATTGTATAACCTAGCCACTCACCTTTGAAGGATTCACGAAGTACCTGTTCACAAAAGACCATTGAGAAATTATAAGAAATCTATATGGAATTATGTTGTTATGCAACATGTTTCTTCACTGAGAACGTTCATTTGTTCAGCAGCCTTTATAGCTTTAATAGAAGGGTATACAAGCTGCAAATGTTGGTAGTCAGTTTTTTCCCATTAAAATTTCAGGACATTATCAAGACATGGTAAGCTAGACTGTCACATTTTAGGGATAAATTGCACATTTGCACCAAGTCAAAGTAGTAGTTAGAAATTTCCAAACAAACATACTGTATAAGCTAGCCACTGTAAATCAAATAGTCCAAGAAATTGCCAATTTTGTTAAACAAAACTAAAAGGAACCATATTCAGAATTCAAAATTTCAAGTTAACAGTAACCACACATTGAAGACCCTTGACAAGATCGTAAGTACTGGTCCTCCAATTGTATGCACGACTCTGAAATTATGAAGTCAATGATTTTTTGCTCAAATTTTCACTGACGGCTTCGATGTCCGTAGTTTGAATCTTAGAAATACAATGCG
>JBANSL010000015.1:21290000-21482500 GCA_037127255.1 Persicaria tinctoria
ATCTAAAAAGGGGTGTTACAGAAGGTGGTATTAGAGTTGTAGGTTTTAAAACGTTTTAATTCAAATTTCAAAAATGATTTCTAAAGTGAATTTCAAATGGTGCTATCAAAACGAAGTTCTCTTTAAAAACGTAAGCAATTTTGAAAATGATTTTAAAATGATTGTCCGATAGTCCTGCTCAAGCTCCTGCTCCTGCCATAGACTAAGCTTATATTCTTTATTCTTGTTCTAAATCTCGCTTTCCGGATTATCTCGTCGATTTGATTAATATAGTATCTCCTACCTTCAGATCATGAATACTAGGAGACGTACCAAAGCCGCTACTGAGCCCATCATGCCACCACCTAACTCCAATCGGGTGGAGAATCATATTCCAAACCCACACATGGAGCGGGTGGATGAGTCCGGGAACCAATCACAGAATGGCGGCCAAAGTCAAGCTAGGGGTTCTCACGTCAACCAGAGGCAGAATGGCAGCCAAAGCCAGGCTAGAGCTTCTCGCGCCAGCCAGAGGCAGCACGCCTCGGCTGGTAACATGCTGAACGAGGAGCTGATGCAAGCCCTGAACGGAATGGTGAGAGAAGCTGTGGCTGAGGTAGTGGGAGAGGATAGGCGTCCCCCTCCTAACGGGCGTGCAGCAAATGGAGATTGGGGGCCAACTAACCCTCCGTCTAACCACCCAACTGGACCGATGGACACCTACAACAATGTCCTAAAATCGGTCAATGCTAGCAAGGTGGACAACTATGATGGAACTGGTGAGCCGTTCAAAGTGGTCCAGTGGTTCACGCATATTGAGAAAGTCTTCCGAGGTATCCATTACACCGACGACACTAAGGTACATATTGCTGCTTTGTACCTAAAGGGCGCAGCTGGACAGTGGTGGGAGAGTGCCTACCACAATTGGGCCAATGATCCTTCTTGGGAGGTCTTCAAGAAGCTTGTCACCGACCATTACTTCTCTTCGTCGCTGAGGTTAGAGAAGAAGAGAGAGTTCCTCTACCCCAACACTCAGGGGATGAAACTAGCTCAACTGGTGGAAAAATTTTATGAGCTGTTGCCTTATGCCGATGAACTGGTGCAAACTGAGAAGCACAAGGTTGATTATTTCCATGAGTGGATGTACCCGAGACTAAAGCTACAGATGTTGGCTTATAAGAACGAGACTTTGGAAGCGTATATTGATGCAACGTATAGAGTTGAGGCTACTCTTGATGAAAGCAGGACTCATGAGATGTACGATCGAATGAGAGATCGTCAGCAGTATTCTGGCTCAAAGAGGCCAGCTCCTTCTACATCTGTTGAGGGGTCAGCAGATGGCCGCACCCAGCCAGGTCAGGATACTATCTTTGTGAGAGGTGGTCAGCCAATAGTTTGCCACAACTGCGGTAAGCTAGGCCATAAGAGACCTGCATGTGAGGAGAACGCTCGAGTTTGTATAGGATGTGGGAGGTATGGACATATGGAGAAGTTTTGTAGGAACTCGGGTGATGGTCAAGCTCGGTCACAACAAGCTTCAGCAGTTGCACCACGAGCTCCAAACTCAATAACAAACCCACCTCAACCATGGGGTCATAAGATGCAAGCTGCACCGGAACCTATAATGCGGAATAAGAACAAGGCCCCTATGGAAGGCACGTCTAAGCAAGGTCCTAAGCTTTACACTTCAGATGCCATTACCGAGGCTGACGAATAGGAGTAAGCTACACTGAAAAGAAAAAAAAAATTGTGCAACGTCAATCTGTTTAGTAATTTTTTATGCTAATCTGTTCTAGCATTTCAATAAAGTGAGTCATTGTTCGAGTGTTCCAATGAACCCCATCTCTAGGAATCAACTTTTCGGCATTATTACTATAACTAGTCAATTTTGGATTCATCTTTACAACCTTATAGGTTCAAGTCAAAGTGAGGAATTGGTGTGCGAATTGGCAATATTCTAACATTGAATACCATATAAGCTTCGCACACTTCCCTACTAATACTCCTCTCATGTTATACAATCAGCTCTAGTATGCTGATACTTCTGATTTCATATCAAGCTGGCCAGCCCGTGTTTTTATAGATATCGAAAAAGAGTCGGGAAGTGCTCCCTATAGACTCTAGAAGGGTTCCTCTGTTTTGCTTCTGTATAAGCAGGACTAATACCCGCATATGAAACTAGTGATTAACGATCGATATGTCATACGTAAGGTCCTTCAGTGGGATATTTAGTAACTCTTTATGCAGTTAGATTCGTCTTTCCTAAATCTTGATAGTATTAAACGATCATGGGTTATATATCTCATCTCTTCTTTCCATGATCGAGCAACCGAACTCTCATTGGTAAAAGCTTGAGAATAATAATTTTAAATATATATATTCACAATTTATGTTTATGAAAGAAGACAAGGACGCAAGGACGCATGTGCTGAAGAACCGGACAACACTCATGTCGACAAACCAGAAGACGAAGACCCATAACTCAACCCATATGAATAAGGCTGACTAGTTTTGTCACAATGGTTGCCTTCAAAGCCACCCAGCCGGGCCATTTGGCAACCTGGAAAAGGAAGCCAGACGGGGCTGAGACGAAAGCCAATGACAAGCTAGTTAACCCCGTTTCTTATGAGATCCGAGTTCACTTATCCCAAGCAACGAGTGTGATTATGAAAGAATGTCTTTCGAAATTTTATTATCCTTATTTTAGATATTTATAGTTATTGAGATACACTGTTTTCATAGGGTTAAAAGTTTCCAACTTTGCCATTGAGGAGTTCGGAAAGCAATGAGTTACATTAGATGTAATTCTCATCGCTCACGTATTCGATAAGTCCATTAGGCGAAACATGCTTAAATTCTACCCATTCAGGAACTATTGTTAAATACACCTAGCTCTCCTTTGATCAATCTATATTCTCTCATCTATTTTGAGGTTACTATCCTATCGTCAACTCATTTCTCTTTCTTTTTTCTTCTTCTAAGTTTCGCTCCCGAAACTTATTCTAAGGAGGGAGGTATGAAATACCCCAAATTATTTTTGGGATATTTCTTTAAATAATATTATACTATACTGTATGAATTTGGGAAACCAATAAATTCACATAAGATATATAATATGAATTAGAATAACTATATTATTCTAATTTTATCCTCTATACATTCTTACTATTTAATTTATAAAGTTAAATTAAATAATATTTTTTTTTCCGCTAATATATCCAATATATACATAGATCCATATATATGTATAATGTATAGTCAAACTCCTATTTCATCTTGACAAATGTAAGCCCATTAGAAATGGTCTATCTTCAACCCCAAATTCGAGTATTTGGTTTCCAGCCCACAAAGGGAGCCCAGATTAAGGTGGCCCACCCACCTTGTGAGGCTATCGTAAAAAGAAAAACAAGAAGGAATAGTGGATTTCTTCATTTTCTTTTACCTTTTTCCTTTTTTTTTTTTATTTTCTTTTTAAGATCTATCTTCTACATTCTGATAGAGCCTAGGAAGCTTACCTCTTCCTAAACCAAATCCGAGATCTCCTCAACCTAACAGATCAACTCTTTCCTCCTTATCTAATTCAATCCCAGCAATATAAATAGAGGAGGACCCCTCGGTAGTTTCATCATTCAAAAAAAATCATCCTCTCCTCTCCCAACTCTCCCAAGCCGGCCGAGAACAATCACCGCCTCCTCTCTCAAAATCCACCGTGAGCAGTAGCCCCACTGCAATCGGGAGTCCACCACCGGGGAACAGAGGTCCGAGCCTCGCTGCAGCGCCCTTCGCCACTGCCGCTGCCAATCGACGCGGCAGGAAAGCCCAAGGCCGAGCTCTACAATCGCTGCCCATCACCGCTGTTGCCCCGTGACCACCATCGTGCCGCCTTTGACCCTTGTTCGAGCGCCGCCGCCGATTGCCGACGACCATCCCAGTCCGAGCGTCGGTCATCGTCCCCAAATCGCCGCCTGTCGTGAGCCATAGCCGCCGAGGAAGGATTTCTTCTTCTTCGCTGTACGTGAGCTCAAAGAAGAAACAATTGGGATTTTAATCTCTTTTGAGTCAATTACAGAAATCCCCTTTGTTTTTATATCATTTTCGTTTCTGACCCTAAGTTAATTATTTATTAATTTAAGTGGCCAATATTTCTAAACTGTTCGATTCTTGCCCGTTTCAGTGACACCAAGAAGTCTCAAAGCACTCAAGCAAGATCCCGCTCCTCGAGGATTTCATATTGGTATACAATATTTAACTTTATAGAATTAATTCAATTTCAAATTGAGTTAAGTAAAGTTAATTTCATAAAATATCAATAGTAATATTCCTTTTTCCGTTGGATTCGATAGGTGATAAAATCTCGCCTGGTTGTCATCAGCTTATCATCGAAAGTCAAGGTAAGTGATTTCGTTCATTGCCCTTTGCGTGTTTCGTGATTCTTCTGATGTTCCTTTTAAATTCTTCCGTGTCGAATGCGGCCCTGTGACCAATTTCCTTGCCAATTTCGATAAATTGCATACCCGTCTGCTTGATGTAATTTATCTTTTTAAATCATAAATTGGCATGAGTTAAATTAATGGGCAATCATTAAATGAATTATAGTGTTATACGCATTAAATGTGAATTGTTTGTTTATAACTCGAGATAAGTAAATGTTGCCCATTTTCTTCTTCCTAAAGTGCATGATATTCTGCTTGTTCTTTCATGCAAACTAGTGGCATGTGATAGTAAGACCCTTTGAATTATCCATGCTTGTCCCTGTTTGATTTAATGTCGTTATTATGATCACCTAGTATAAATTGTTTATATATGATAAGATAGGCACCATGTGATGCTTAGTTGTGATATGATAAAATGCGCACCACGTGATGCGAGTGGCTTTATGCCTTTGGCAAGTTATGCAGTAGACTGACTTGCAAGTTGTGGTTCGTTAAGCCACCGCCTTATAAGGTTTCATGAAACACCATCCCGGAATGCATTCTCTGCGGGGTGATAAACAACGATCTGATGTAGGTCATGGTCCTTATTAAAGGCCCGACCGGTACCACGTAGTATTATTATTATGATCATTATCTTTATTATCGACTGTTAAATAGGTGATCATTTCAGTTATTATACTTATCTGCCTCGAGTATAATTCCTTTTTCTTATCTTATAATCGATCGATATGATCATCCGAGTCATGTGTGAATTTTTATCCTTTTCATTCAGTTTCTACTATAAATATTCGTGTCATTCCCTTAACCTGAGACACACCATTTTATGGTCACTGTAAGGTTAAAGTCTGAACATTTTCCCTATCATTTGCTAGTCTTTATTGTACTAACCATCCTATTTATTGGATGGCTGGTGTCCTTCGTTCTCACGAAACACCAGACCATATTCTACAGGTCTAGTGCAAGCAGCGGAGCAGGAGAGAGCTAAAGAGCGGACTATCATTTATCGCTTATTTTACTACAACTTTTGAACCTCTGAAGTTCCTACATTGCTACTTTAATTTCGTCTATGTTGGTGATTGTTCATACTTTATGATTCTGGTATTCTTATTTCATTGTGATCAGATATTTTAAACTAATAAATTTTATTCACTTCCGCATATTTTATGTATTTAAATTATCATTTTGTTTATGGGAGCATGGTTGCATGTCCCTGTAAGCCTCAGGTGGATTCAAAGACATTAAAGTCTGCGGATTCACTGGCGCTGCAACACTCATTTGGGATCTAAAAAGAGGTGTTACACCTATTACATGATCATTGTGTCAAATGTGATGGTTACTATGCTGCTCTCACGTATTCTCGTATGATGCTTAGTTTGATTGTTATGATGTACCTTGCCATGCTATATTTGATCTCATTTGTTGATGTGTATATCATGCTCGTTCATTGCTCATATACATGATACTTGCCATTGATAGAGTCTATTTTAGTCATGTTTTAGGTATAGATTTGCATATTAATTTAGAACATTTTTATATATTTTATAGCTTAATTTGTATTATTTTGTTTTTGGAGTCTACGCTCGTGTTTTTATATATTTCAAGTATTTTAGAGGAAGTTTGGAATAATTAACATTGGACAAATTATACAAAAGATGGAAAGGTGCAAGCTACGAATAAATGGCCAGATGTTATATACGAAGCTGATCGTTACTCGTTAGGCCTGATTCTTCCCTTTGGGCCGGTTCATCCAAGGAGACGACAGCCCACGTTATTGGAATGCTCCAAGCAAATAGCTGCTATTAAGCTATTATTATATTAATATTAATTAAATTAGTTATATATTAATATTATATCTATAGATCTATACTAGTAGGTTTTATTTTTATATATATACATTCATATGGCATAGCCGAAAAGGGCAGCCGGCCGAACATACGTGAAACGGCCGAGGCCAATTTGATTCCTTTAAACCCTAATTATGTTTTGTCTTATTTTTATGGAGATTTAAACTCTCCCGTTTCGTCTACAATTTGAAGCTTTGTTTGGATTGATTGTGAGTTTCTAATTCTTGTTCCTTATTCCTATATTTGAATGTTTCGACTTCTTTGTGCTTGATTGTCTATTGTTTTATTCTATCTAGCCCGCGCAACTAGTTAGAATCAATTCAATTGATAGGGTTTTGTAGATTCCTGGTTGTCAACCTTAACCCAAGTGGCAAACTTGTTCCTTTAGGGCTGGTTGAACTAATTGAATGAGTAGGAAGTTGGATGTGTTGTTAAATCCCTCTTTAGGGACTGCAAATACCTTGGTTAATCTCTGAACTTAAAGCTATCAATTGGGTTAAATCCTTCTTTAGGGACTGTTCGATTGATAAGGGTTGCTAGGACTGGTTGGACTAGTAACTATATTAGGTTGGGACAAGGGCATTCATAGGAAACATAAAAGGACGAGAGAAAGTTACAATGATCGTTTCAACCAACTAAAGTGGATAATTGTAGGTGAAACTATTTTATTAATCCTTATCTCCATTAATTTTTTTATAATTTATTTTATGTTCTTTCTTATTTACACCATTAAAAAACCCCCCGTTTCATTCTAATTGGTAAATAAACTTAACTTAGGAATAACTTGATTCTCTGTGGGATCGACTCGTGCTTGCCACACTACATTAGTTAGGTAGGTTCGGATTTATTTTGATACGGTTTAGGCGACTAAAAACCGCTCATCAAATTGGCGCCGTTGCCGGGGAATCAAAGTTTATTTCTTTGTTTTGTGTGTTTGCCGATTATTGTATATAACTTAACTTTGTTGTGAACCTATCTTACGGTTCACAACACCCTTGCTACTAACATTTTAAGATGAGAATAATGCAGTGTCAAGGGGAAAATTTTCACTATTATTTCACAAGAATGCATAATTTATTGGACGCCCGTTATGCAAGGGGTTACCAAGATAGTTTGCAAGATATGGTCGTTTGTGTACTTGAGGGCATGACTCCTGAGACCAAAGAACTTGCCGAGTCTATGAGTAACGGAGGCTTTGCGAGTTTTAATTTATCAGAGATGTGGGATTTTTTCTGCTACATGGGTCACCAGGTGGAGCAGGAAGAAGCTTTCACACGCCAGGTTATGTTGGAGCAGGTGCTTAAAAGGATGGAGCGAATTGAGGAACAATTGAACCAACTTAATCAACCGGTGAGTGAGTTGGTAGTAGAACAATGCTTTATTCCTCAAGTTGATGAAAGTCAAGACACAAACAATGATGGTTTGATCGATGAGAGCCCGATGCTCCCTGACATGGAGTCTCTTGAGTGCACCCATGAGGATCCATGTGTTTTGGCTCCTATTTGGTAAGAAGATTGCCTATCAAGGAATCATTTACCGAGTCGATTTCTGTGGCTCCCGAAGAAGGTATTGATATTTCTTACACTTTTGTGAATTTTGGTGAATATATAGACCCTTGGGAGCATTATTACTTTGAGAAGCCACCGACGGAACTGTGTTGGTGGTATCACATTCCCTCGATAAAGAGTCATGATAAATTGAAAAGGATTTTAACTTCTATAGTATATAATTTCAGCTTATCATTATATTACACATGCTTAATTGGTATGTGTGCGCAAGAATTTGACAAGTTGCTGAGGGCATTAACGATGTCTGAGTTGATCTTAGAGGTGGACAAACGACATTAAACGAAGGTGAGTGATTTCAGATTTGATAAATTAGTTTAGTTTTAGATTTTTTATATTTTATTTTTAGCGTTACTCCGTAGATTTACTAAGCTGAAGGTTTTTTTTTATTTCTTTTTAGTTAGGATTAGTTTTTTTTTATTAGTTTTTTTTATACAGTATTTTTTTTATTTTCGTTATAAAAAAATAAAAAAAACAAGAAAAAGAAACAAAAGAACCCTCTCTATCTCCATCTCCCACGGCCATCTGAAGCCGCCGGCCGCCAGTCCACGGTCAAGTAAGAACAGGTATCCATTTCAATTTCAATCTTTGTAGGGTTGGATTGCGGAGATTTTGTTGAATTTGATATGCAGTTTGTTAACTTTTGGATTGTTCATACTCTGTTGATGTTTGTCGGGCTGAACATGTGTTTGAGAACTGCTAAATCGTTGCTTCGGTGGCATCGCAATTCGTTTTATTGCTGATTTGATGTGATCCTCGGGTAGATCTGCTGGGTTGAATGTGAACAATCAGATTTGTGTAGTTCTTGCTGAGTTAATTTTATCACTTCATGCTAGGGCTTAATCTACAGGGAGCCCATTACTTGGTTGACGAATTGAGTATAGCTAGGTTGCTTCCTGAAATCACTTGAATTTCATATCTTTAAATTGTCATAAGTGATTGAGCATGAATTGCAAGGGCTGGTTTTTGGTTAATTTTTCTTATTTGGTTTGGATGATCTTTGTTGTTCTTAATTCTTGGATAATATATTTTTCTTGGATGTTGGAATATGTTTGGTTGTGGTGTGTTTCTTTGCCTTTTGTCTTGGCCAGGACCTTTTGCAAAGGAGACGATGCCTATATTTTTCCACCTTCAAGACGGGTCACATATGCCAATTGCATCCAAGAGCTGCTGAGAGTTTCTGCTGCACACCTAGGGCTGTACTTTCTGATCTTTTATCATATTTTAAGGGTGTTAGTACTTAGGAATAGTCACATATCTTGCTGAATTTTATGCTTTTGATATTCCTTTGTTACTTAACTGATTGCTATGCAAGTTTTATGCTTGTTTTTTTTTTGGTGTTTTTGGTGTTGGACAGGTCCTATAACGATGAGAAGTTGCTGAATTTTAGGGGATGTTCGGAGGCTACACCACTGCCTCTTTTTGAGCTGAGAGCTTGTCTTTGAATGCCTGATTACATTGTGAGTTTCCTCTAGCTTCCTTTCTTTATTTTTATTTACTTTGAGGACAAAGTAAGATTTTAAGCATGGGGTGGGGAATTCAAGTGTAGCTCCGTCTTTATATATATGTCAGTTTTTTGTTTTTTTTTTTGTTTTTTCAATTTTTGTTATGCATTTCATTGCATTTAGATGTTATTAACGATACCCATATTGGTTTAGTTTGTCCTCTAATTTATTTTTATGATCTTAATTGCATAAATCTCATGATTTGATTGAATTGCTTGAAAATGATTTTGGAGCATGATTTGAGAATATAATTGAGCAAGTATGATTCATAGTTGAGGTTTAATTGAAATCTAAAAAAAATATAACCCTTGTGAGTTTGTTTTTGCCTTATAGGGACTTTACAAATTATTTCCCTTTTGCTTTTATTGTGTGATTATACTCTTCATATGCTTATTTTTCACTACCGTGTTGCACATGTTTGTTACTTGTGAATTTCAAATGATTGAGGCATGTTTTCTTTAGCCATATTATACCCTATCTACCTTACATATGATCCTTTGCTTGAAGCCCGTCTGAGCCTTAAAGCCTATTCTTTTTGATAGCTCCACAAAAATATATCATAGCCAAGGATTAGCCTGACCCTATCCGGGAATTAGGAGGAGAATTGGTAAAAAAAATCTATATGTTGGAGTTGCTTTGAGTGGATATGATGATGTATGTATTGTTGTGCATTGTGAGAGGCATAGCCAAAATAAGGTAACCCTTCTTCCATAATAGAGATGACTTATTACTAGGGGCCTAAGGAGGATAAAATTCACTTAGGAGTAAAAATCTAGTAAGCTTGGACCTAGGGAGGATAAAATTCACCTAGGGGCAAAAGTAAGCATAAAAGAAAAGAAGTCATCATCCAAAGGGAAAAAAAAATGCATGAGTTGTGTGGCTATTGAAATCGAAGATCTTATTGGTGTTTATTGGATTTTATGTTATTGGAATGGTTTGCGAAGTATGGAGGTTTTGGTGTTGTTCTGGTTGGTTGTTGTTTCTTTTTCCCGGATTTTTAGCACCACAAGCCTAAATATTCTCATGCCTTATGTTCCTATCAAAGCCCCATTACAACCCTATAAAAGTCCTCATGATGTTATTTGCAAGTGATAACTTTCACGGTGTATAGAGCATTTTGGATTGAGTTGAGAGTTAGATTTTAAAGCCTAAACACATAAGAGCTTGAGTGAAACACATTATCCCGGTGAGGTTGGATTAAATTTGCCTTTACTATTGGATCGCTCATATATTTGCTAGGATATTTGTTCGCTTATTCATGACTCCTATTGCTTGATGTTGCTTTTCTAAAACTAAGCATGAAAATCTTATTTCTGGTATGATTAATTCTATATTTGTTTTTCATTGCTTGAGGACAAGCAAAAGTCTAAGCATGGGGTAGTTTGATAGAGTCTATTTTAGTCATGTTTTAGGTATAGATTTGCATATTAATTTAGAACATTTTTATATATTTTATAGCTTAATTTGTATTATTTGGTTTTTGGAGTCTACGCTCGTGTTTTTATATATTTCAGGTATTTTAGAGGAAGTTTGGAATAATTAACATTGGACAAATTATACAAAAGATGGAAAGGTGCAAGCTACGAATAAATGGCCAGATGTTATATACGGAGCTGATCGTTACTCGTTAGGCCTGATTCTTCCCTTTGGGCCGGTTCATCCAAGGAGACGACAACCCACGTTATTGGAATGCTCCAAGCAAATAGCTGCTATTAAGCTATTATTATATTAATATTAATTAAATTAGTTATATATTAATATTATATCTATAGATCTATACTAGTAGGTTTTATTTTTATATATATACATTCATATGGCATAGCCGAAAAGGGCAGCCGGCCGAACATACGTGAAACGGCCGAGGCCAATTTGATTCCTTTAAACCCTAATTATGTTTTGTCTTATTTTTATGGAGATCTAAACTCTCCCGTTTCGTCTACAATTTGAAGCTTTGTTTGGATTGATTGTGAGTTTCTAATTCTTGTTCCTTATTCCTATATTTGAATGTTTCGACTTCTTTGTGCTTGATTGTCTATTGTTTTATTCTATCTAGCCCGCGCAACTAGTTAGAATCAATTCAATTGGTAGGGTTTTGTAGATTCCTGGTTGTGAACCTTAACCCAAGTGGCAAACTTGTTCCTTTAGGGCTGGTTGAACTAATTGAATGAGTAGGAAGTTGGATGTGTTGTTAAATCCCTCTTTAGGGACTGCAAATACCTTGGTTAATCTCTGAACTTAAAGCTATCAATTGGGTTAAATCTTTCTTTAGGGACTGTTCGATTGATAAGGGTTGCTAGGACTGGTTGGACTAGTAACTATATTAGGTCGGGACAAGGGCATTCATAGGAAACATAAAAGGACGAGAGGAAGTTACAATGATCGTTTCAACCAACTAAAGTGGATAATTGTAGGTGAAACTATTTTATTAATCCTTATCTCCATTAATTTGTTTGTAGTTTATTTTATGTTCTTTCTTATTTACACCATTCAAAACCCCCCCGTTTCATTCTAATTGGTAAATAAACTTAACTTAGGAATAACTTGATTCTCTGTGGGATCGACTCGTGCTTACCACACTACATTAGTTAGGTAGGTTCGGATTTATTTTGATACGGTTTAGGCGACTAAAAATCGCTCATCAGCCATCCTCGTTAAATCTCGTATGACCTTGAACCCCGCATGATCATTACTGATTTCGCATAACTTGCTTATGTTGCAAGGCATATCTGTTTTCATGGAATAGTAGACAACTAGCCTATCTCACATGCATCAGTGTAGGACTCGATTGTGTCTTTTGGAATGAAAATCTATGTCGTTCTCCTTGAGATAGGTATATGTTAGTGTGGATTAATGTGACTGATGTGTTCCATGATGAATTCATGTTTGCTAGCTTGTCGCAATTATAACCTGATAGACTTTCGTAAGGGCATTGTTGCTATTCTCGGGTCGGAGTCTTATCTCTAGTCTTGTCGCCTTTAGCGTTGGTCCGTGTTTGTCTCCAAGAGAAAAAGTTCAATTGTCCGTCCCTTTCACTCCCCTATCTCTACTAACTTAAGCTTCTACGCGATACATCAGACAAGCAACCACATGGAAAAGGAAACGGGAAGTTAGATAGTGATAGAGGACCACAACGGAAGCGTGGGCCCATCACCCACAGGCCTCAGGATCAATGATGTTGGCGGGACGAGCACGTATCGAGAATTACGGTTACTGATTACGATATGACTTGCAAGCGAGAGTGTCCTCCGTTCGAATTGCTAATCCTTCTGAATTTATTGACGATGATATTGCACTGATCTAGCGATGAGATTTACGTGCTGGTGTGCTTACTTGGTGATGACTGTTGCCTAATTGTCTGTTGTCTATGATGATATGATTTGATGCCTTATAGTTCTAATGTGCCATGATGCCTTAATGTGTTGATACTCTGAGTTGCTAAGCATGATTTAAGTTCCTTGCCTATAAAATGTGAACTACATATGCTGAGAAGCCTGGATTTTTATCTGATAAGGTGATGATGAAACACGTTAGCTTGACTTGATTATGTTCATATATGATGTTTTGCAATGATTATTGAGTATGACGGTAAATTGGGACTTATTGATACATTTACAATGCTTGATGATGAACTTATGACGATACTATTATAAATGCTAGTTGATATGATGTGGATCTTATCTGTGATGATTTCATGATTGCTCTTCTTTGAACATGTGGGTGAGATTCTTTTGTGGAGTGGTCGGAGAATGGTGGAAGAATTTGAGCGGTTAGGATGATCGATGGTATTACGAGGAAAGTCGCAAGAGAGGGATGTTGGTTGAGGTAAGACCGGGTGAGTTGAGGTTTATGAGGGGTAATGCTTGGTGGTTCTAATGATCTTGTAGGTGAATCTCGAGTGGGGGTATGGTTAACAGGGTAGAATGTTTGTGATGTCTTGGGTAATACGAGGAGCGTAAGGAATGACCTTTGTGAGTATTGAAGACATAGAGTGAGAGTGTACCCGGGTGTGAGGTTAGAGATAGGAGTTGGGTTCTTAGAGAAGGATTGCTAGTGAGAGTGCTTGGTGGAATGAGGGGTGAGATCGGAGTATCGAAAAGAATTGGGACTTCTTTTAGAGGATGTTATTTGAGCTGATGTGGGTGAATCTAGATGACGTTGGTTTTGATTGGGAATCGGACTCGAGCGAGCAGGGATTGCATTTTATTTGGTTGGTGACGATAAGGATCTTCATGATATTGTGATTTATTAATATGTACTTGCATGATTTTAGATAGCAACCATGATGAATCTGATATAGAATGATAATACATGTTGATATGCAATATTGAAATCAGTTGGCAGTGACAAGTGTAATCACGATATATTGATGCTTTGCTATGTTATTTTAGAAGCATGTTAGGATGTGTTGCGGTATGATATATGAGATAATGATGTGTTATTATGTGAAAGCATGATGTTATGTTGTGTGGTGATAAGCATGATATTATATTATATGGTCGATAAGCATGATTATGAATATGTAAACGATGAATATGATTTGGAGCATGAATATGATTGGTTTATATATGAGATAATTATGCGTGATTGCTAAATGATCGTTATATGGTGTTATGATGAGTTAAGATGATGTTTTGTGAACATGTTGACATTCCGACAATTGATATACTGCTTGACCTCCCCTTTTTCTGAATCTTAATAGCATGACCTTGTTGTGTTGATGTATTGGCAATGGGTTTTGGTTTGTTGACCCTATGATGAGGTGATACTTTTTGTGATTCAGGTGTGGTGTCGAGACGTTGCTATGATTTTGGTATGTTGTTGAGATTCATATTATGACCTTTATTATGATGTGGAGATGTTGATGTGACCATGTGGCAATGTGTGAGTGTGTGCTTTGAGACTTGCCTTAAGACGTGTTGGTTGGAAATTGGTTGGCTTATACGGTTATGTATTTCTTATGGCTTATGAATCTTACTTGAATTGAGATTGATAGAATGATTTGATTCTGGAACATAAGAAGAGAATATGGGACTAGCCCTTAGAGGTGGATGATTCCACCTCCCACCTTCGGCATTTGATTGATTGGTATGCGAGAAATTGATTTGGTTGTTGGAAGATTTTGACGAAATCTTGATTTGGACGGATTTGACTTGTTTTGGTGTAAAGTTGCTTGATTAAACGTTGAATTTGAAGAGTTTGAGCGGTTTTGAAAAGGACCAACTTGGGTTTATAAAGAATAAATGCTATCGCGGATTTCAGCGATTTTGAGGTCAATCTTTTCATTTACAAACTCTTTTGAACTTTTCAGAACTGGATTTGCATTATGACATCTCACGAAGTGGATACAAGCATTTTATAGGGGAACATATAGATTGCTTGCTAAGACCTAATCGGGAGGTTACGATGCTTTTGAGTTATGATATAACCGAGAAGTCTGGGTAAGGATGTGATAAGGGTCCATATCACATACTTGCTACGACCAATTGGGGATATCATGATCACGTCAAGGATAATATGAGAGTCTCATATGGGCCCTTATGAGGCGCTTACGGGATCAATGACATGATCCTCAGACTCACCAATTTCAAACTTCTTTCCATTGCTTTAGAATGATTTTAGTCTCGGGGACGAGACTTGTTTTTAGAGGAGGATGAATGTAAAGGCCGAATATATTTTAATATGATGTTATTATTATTTTGATTAAATAAATTATTATTTTGTTCGATCTGTAAAAATGGGAGAAAACTCGTCCTCAAGCACAATTTTCGATTTAGAAATCTTCCTAAACGATTCCGGCATCGTTTTAATATTTTGATTTTGGCGGATTCTAATTCTGCCTTTAAGCTTCGAAATTGAGAATCTAATTTGATTTTGATCAATTGTAAATAAGTTGTCAAATTTGATTGGAATATTAAATTATTTCGTTAAAATCGAGATTAGCGAGTTTTGAATTTCAGAGGTCGGGATTTAAATTTGTCGTTGTAGGGCCCACTCTCCTCCTTATTTTCTATTCCCTTCTCTCTCTGTTTGTCTGTCTGCTGTGAAGATTCCCCTGCATTCCTTGATACTCATCATACCCATTTGGTCCCCCTTATTGTAACCGATTCACACTCCATCCTCTCCCTCTGCATTTTCTGTCCTTTGCATGGAAACTCACAGAGGAAACCTCTCTCTCTCTCTCTCTCTCTCTCTCTCTCTCCCGTTTTACCCCTGCTGATGCAGTGCAATTATCGATGACTCCTGGTGACATTGAGGACAACATGAAGGTTCCATTCGATGGTCCTGTCACTCGTGCAAGGGCCAAGAAGATTTAAATTGCAACTAAAGCCTTTCTTGTCCGTCACCATGGAACTTTAGAGCAAGGGTTCAGGCCACCCTGGATCACTTGGCTCAAGGTTACACCACCAGCACAAGACGTGAGCTTGCGTCCACACACGGAGCTCATGAAGACTTGTCGGCATCCACCATGAACCAACCACACTCGGCATGGGCTTGGATCACTCGACACCACCACTAGCCGAGTGGGCCTAGGCCTTTGTCAAAATGGATGGGCCGAGTAGCCTTGTGCTTGGGCCGGATCTATTTAATTTAATTATGTTATTATTTTATGCAACTTAGATAAATAAGGTGGAATTAATTATATCTCTTCTAGATATAATCCTTGGCCACCAAGTTATTAAACATTTATCTTTATTAGGAAATATTTATCTTAGGGTTATTTTATTTATCTCTAGATATAATAGATCTATCCAAACCCCTTTCCTTTACAAGGAAGGATTGGTTCGAATGTTTATGCACTTTGAATTAATCAGATTGAATTAGAATTGAGAACCCCTTTATGGATTAAAGGGTTCTTGGTTATCAATCCCAAACACTATCCTTGCTCTTGTGTTCTTGAGATTTTCGGCAACCTCTTCTCCCGGCGAGCGTGGCGTCGGCCCCTGAAGTGCCCGCGCTCCCGCATCACCAGCACGCTCTCGCCCACGCTAGCCTTCGCTCTCGCCAGCTCTCGCCCTCGCGTCCAGCAGGCGTTTCCACAACCGACGTCGTCGACATCGCACCAGCACCAGCCTCCTGTGCGCATCCCCGGCACCTTGCTCTCACACGCCCTGAGGAGCCAACGCTCGTGCGTGTCACCGATCGCGCTCGATGCAGTCTCGCCGCCATTGCCTCGCGCGCTACCAGACCTCGCACCTTTCTTCTTCTTTGCTTCCTTTGCTTTCTTTTTGCTGTTACTAGTTAATTTGATTCTAGTTAATTAATTTCCATAGCTTTTAGTTTATGAATTTGTTAAGTTAAGAATTGCTGCTTTTGTTTAGTTTAAGTTTAGTTAGTTATTTGCAATTTCTTTAAGTTAACAACCGTGGCTTTGAATTAGTTTAATTTAATTGTTAATCATGAGATATCGGAAGAGCATTGCAAGATCGGGCAAATATACGGTGTATCAAGTGGTATCGGATTTCAGGTTAATGCAAGTTCTTTACTCTCTTGATTTCTTATTTGAGTGATTTATTTTTCGTGCCTATTTTTTTCACCATAGCCGCTGCATAAAAGTTACATCTTCATTATTCACCCATCAAAATTGGCACTTTATTTTTGTTATTCTTTGTTTGGATCTTTAATTTGGAAGATATTGAGTTTTTGACTGCAAGTTTTGATCTTTTATTCCTAGTTGCTACATATCATGCCTATGACTGTGATTCTTGGATTAAAAGCATTATATAAACTTGCACCACTAAAGAACCCTAATTTCTCCAGTTTCTAGCCTAATTCCCTTATTTCTTTAATTTTGCTTACTTTTAGATCATCGTAGCTTTGTTATTTTATTTTTTCTATTGCTCTTTATTTCGGCATTTTCCAGCCTATACAGTAGCTAGTTCTTAGCCAAAAAAAAAAAAAAAACAGAAAAGCCGAGAGCTTAAAAAAAAAACAAAAAAATATGTCATTCTTTCATATTACATTGTTGAGTTAGTAACTCTTTCTTGTCATTTCTTTTCATGCTACATGTTAGATGATCTGATCGGTTTTAAGCATTACAAAAGAACCCTACTTTGTGTGATTTTGTGCTGTGCCGACACAGGAGCCTTGGTCACACCCCTCTTTTTCTGAACCGTGTTGCAACCGTCAGATAATAGTTGATGGAGTGTGTGCACTTGATTGCCCTTGTGATTGCTATTGTCGATTATTACACATTCATATTATTCAAGCATCACATTGTAGATCTTATTCTATACACATTAAGCCGCTTGTTTATACTTGCTATCCTTGATATCCGACTTGTGGCTGATTTCATTTGCAATTTTGATTCTTACTTGCTGTCTTCAATATTGCAAAATTCTGTGTCCATGGGAATTGCTTGAATATAGTGCCTTGTTTTTCTCGCTCTTTGATTTCTAAAAACTGAATCACTCTTAGGAATCACTAGAGTTTGCATTACTTGGTTTCTGGTCTTTGCTTCGGTTACTTGTTGCTCTTTTGATATTGTAGGAACATGGCAACCGAAAGTACACCCCCTACTGCCCCTAGCCCTATTTCTGATGAGACCTTGGAGCATATTATTCAGGCCACTACTAAAGCTTCTATGGCCGAACATAGAGAACTCCTCGAAGCTGCTGAGGAGCGGTGGAACAAGCGCTTCCACGATCAATTGGACCAACAAGCTAGCCTGGTTACTACTCGGGCTATAAGTGGTGTTCTGCAACATCTTGAGGAGCTGAAACAACAGGAGGCTTCTGGTTCTACACCCCTGGGTGGTATGCCGCCTCCTACAGACACTACACATCCGACAGATCCTACTCCACCTACAGATAATACGCCACCTCCAGGTAACACTTCTTATTGTGTTAAACCTCCCCCTTTTGGTCAATTACATTTTAAGCTTAAGTCTGCTACTCCTAACCCTTTCAATGGAGAGAATGACAACGATCATCTGGCGGGCTTCAATGGTAACCAAGATCGCCGTGAGCACACACCCCCACGACATCAACAGCAAGGGAGGACAAATCAGCGTCATCAGCAGCCGCTGCACAACCGTTCTAACTGGGATGACAGACGCATTAATGCTGCTCTTTATGAGACGCCGCATTTGGAGGATGCTTACCATGAGGTAAATCCTAACTTTGATGATTTACCTCCTCCTAATTTTGGTCATCCTAGATTTGATAATGCTCAAGCTATTCAGAGACGTGATGTTAAGCTTAAATTAGAAACCTTTGACGGTAACACTGATCCTGAAGATTATCTTGTTTGGGAAAATCATACTGACTATCTGCTTGAACATTTACGCTATGAGGAAACGGAGAAGTTGGAAGTTGTTATATTGCATTTAGTAGGTAAAGCTCGCACCTGGTGGTTCCGCACTCGTGAGATGCGTCGTCGTCAGGACAAGCAACCTGTTGAAACTTGGCCACAACTTCGCTATCTCCTGAAAAAGAGACATGTGCCTGAGGAATACACGGAGTCCATGAGGATGCAGCTCGCGTCCTGCCGCCAAGGGTCTCGCTCTCCTAATAACTATAGAGATGAGCTTGAACGACTCTCCCATCAAGCTAATGTTTATCTTACTGAACGTGATTTGTGTACTCAATTTCTTGCTGGTCTTAATATTTCTATTAAAAATCCTTTATCTATCCATTCCATTAGAGATATTAACACTTTATCTCATAAAGCACAACTTTTATATGAGCAACAGCAGCACCAGCAACAACAGCAGTGCCAGAGGGGTAGATTCGACAGACCTCTCAAGGTTGCAGGTTTGTGCCCTTTAACCCTTCTAGCCATTCTAAACCTTCTACTTCTAACCCTTTCATGCAGCAAAAGGGAGTTTCCAACTCACCTCCACATGGTTATCAAGTTGAAATTGGGAGAGTTGCTGCACCCTCTACCGATTGCAACAAAGATATCCGCTGCTTCACTTGCGGTGGTTCCGGGCATGTCTCTCGCAATTGCCCTCAGAAAAGGAAGGTTCTTCTCAATGATTTGGGAGACCATTACTATGAGGAGGAGACTGTCGAGGACCATGTAATTTCGAGTGAAGTGGAGGAGGACCAGCCGTCTGAGACTATTGAGGAGATCGACACTTCAGAGTATGACAACTTGCTTTGCCTTGTCAATCGGCGGGTCCTACACATTCAGGAATCTCCCATGGCTGATCAACGGGAGAACATCTTCCACACTAGATGTGTGGTTCGCGAGGCTACCTTAAGCGTCATCATCGATGGTGGGAGTTGCTGCAATCTCATCAATGAAAAGGTAGTGGATTTCTTCCATTTAACTACTACTCCTAGAGCTACTCACTATGGATTAAATGGCATAACTGATGATGGATCTGATATAATGGTCACCAAACAGTGTTTAGTTTTCTTTTCTATTGGATCATATCATGATAAAGTATTATGTGATGTTTCTCGCATGGATTGTAGTCATATCTTGTTAGGCCGTCCTTGGTTATATGATCGTTCTGTCCTTCATGATGGTCGTGCGAATACATATGCTTTCACCTTTGATGGGAGGAGAGTTACTCTCCTACCCCTTTCGCCGCAAACTATTATGAAGGACCAGGTTCACAAGAAGCAACAGCAGGACGCTCAGAAGGAGGCCCAAAGGAAGAAGAAACTCAAGGAGAACTCGGCAATGCAGGCCGCACCCGCTGCCCAGCCTGCCGCGCCCGCGGCCTCCACAGCCGCACCCGCAGCTCCCTCAGAATCACCTCCTTCTCACTCGTCGTACACTCAGCCCTCTTCTGCTTCACTTAAGGGCTTTGTAGAACGTCGATCACTGGTCTCTCAACCTCAGAAGGAGACCATCACATGGAATGCTCATCGACCTCATATTCTCCTGGTAATGAAATAGGTATTGCTTAATGTTGAATTGAGTCATATTCCTGCACCTATTGCTGCTCTTCTGCAGGATTATTTAGATGTGCTTCCAGCTATACTACCCCAAGGCTTGCCTCCTATTAGAGGTATTGAGCACCAGATTGACTTTGTGCCTGGGGCAGCCTTGCCTAATCGCCTCGCTTATAGAGCTAGTCCTAAGGAGACAAAGGAGCTCCAACGCCAAGTCACGGAGTTGATGGATAAGGGCTTTGTGCGAGAAAGCCTGTCTCCCTGTGCCGTGCCTGTCATTTTGGTTCCAAAGAAGGATGGCTCCTAGCGCATGTGTGTTGATTGCCGTGCAATCAACCAAATAACGGTTAAGTATCGTCACCCTATTCCTCGTTTAGATGATATGCTTGATGAACTTCATGGTGCTTGTATTTTTTCTAACATTGACCTTAGAAGTGGATATCATCAGATTAGGATGAAACAGGGAGATGAATGGAAAACGACTTTTAAAACTAAGTATGGCTTATATGAATGGTTAGTACTGCCTTTTGGATTAACAAATGCACCTTCTACTTTTATGAGGCTTATGAACCATGTGCTTAGAAGACACTTAGGAAAATTTGTCGTTGTCTATTTTGACGATATCTTAATCTATAGCAAGAATATGCATGATCACTTAAGTCACTTAAAATTGGTTTTTGATTGTCTTAGGAAAGAAAAATTATATGCCAATTTAAAGAAGTGTTCTTTTGCATCCGAGTCTACCATTTTTCTTGGTTTTGTAGTGACTGCATCTGGATTGAAGGTGGATGAGGAGAAGATTCGTGCTATTCAGGAGTGGGCTCAGCCGCATACACCCACTCATGTCCGCTCATTCTTGGGCCTTACTGGTTTCTATCGACGCTTTGTCTAAGATTTCAGCCTCATTGCCGCCCCCATACATGAGCTGACAAAGAAAGATGTGACATTTCGCTGGACAGACTCTCACCAGAAGGCTTTCGACTCCCTCAAAGATCGTCTGACTCATGCTCCAGTGCTGCAGTTACCTGACTTTGCTCAACCTTTTGAGCTCGAGTGTGACACTTCTGGCACTGGCATTAGTGGGGTTCTGCTGCAGAACAAACGTCCCATCGCCTACTTCAGCGAAAAGTTGGGCTCCGTTGAGCTCAACTATTCTACCTATGACAAGGATCTATTTGCACTGGTTCACTGCTTACAGCCTTGGCAACATTATCTATGGCCTAAGGAGTTTGTGATTCATTCGGATCATGAAGCTCTAAAGTACCTCAAAGGACAAGCAGTGCTCAGCAGGCGATTTGCTCGATGGGTGGAATTTATAGAGACCTTTTCCTATGTGGTTCACCACAAGAAGGGAAAGGATAATGTGGTAGCTGATGCGCTATCACGCAGGTATGTCCTCCTTAACCATATGGATGCACATGTTTTGGGTTTTGCTTTGATAAAGGAACTGTATGCTTCTGATAGTTTCTTTAAGACTATATATGCTCATTGTGTGTCTAAAGGTGAAATTGATTCATATTTTCTTGATAATGGTTATTTGTTTAAGATGGGCAAGCTTTGTATCCCATCTTCTTCTATTCGCCGATTGTTAACTCAAGAAATTCATGAATCTAGAGGACATGGGGGTTTCGACAAAACCTTAGCTGGACTAAAGGAACATTACTTTTGGCCTAAAATGTATAATTATGTGCTGAGATTTGTCAAAAGTTGTGTTACATGTGCTAAGGCCAAATCGAAATCTAATGCTAATGGTCTATATCAACCTTTGCCTATTGCTAATGCACCATGGGAAGATGTTTCTATGTATTTTATTGTAGGATTGCCTAGAACTTTTAAGGGTCATGATTCTATCTTTGTTGTTGTAGACAGATTTTCCAAAATGGCTCATTTTATTCCATGTCACAAAACTGATGATGCTATTCATGTTGCTAATTTGTTCTTCAAAGATGTTGTTCGCTTACATGGATTGCGATTATCTATAGTTTCAGACCGTGATCCTAAATTCTTAAGCTCTTTTTGGAAACTCTATGGTCTAAATTGGGTACAAAATTGCTATTTTCTACTTCTTGTCACCCACAAACTGATGGCCAAACTGAGGTCACAAATAGAACTCTTGGGGCTCTCCTTAGAGTCATGCTGCGAACTAGCCTCCGGAGGTGGGAAGACTGCCTACCATTTGTAGAATTTGCATATAACAGGTCTAGGCACTCTGCAACAAAGCTTACCCCCTTCGAAGTAGTGTATGGATGGAATCCACTCACTCCTGTGGACATGATGCCTCGGCCTTATAAGGAAAAGGAGAGCGTGGATGCAGCTAAGCAAGTGGACTTCATCAAGCGCTTGCATGAGCGTACCAAGGCGCAGTTGGAGAGAAAGACTGCGCAATACAAGGCCGCGAAGGACAAGCATCGCAGTGATGTGCAGTTCAACGTTGGTGATCTGGTATGGCTGCATCTCAGGAAGGAAAGGTTTCCGCAACAACGGAAATCTAAGCTGGACCCCAGGGGAGATGGACCATTCAGAGTGGTTCAGAAGATGGGTCCTAATGCATACAAGCTGGATCTCCATGCCGATAAGTACAGCATCCATTCTACATTCAACGTCGCCGATCTATCCTTGTTCGTGCCTGACGATGACTCTGACGATGATTTGAGGACAAATCGAAGTCAAGTGGAGGAGAATGATGCAGTGCAATTATCGATGACTCCTGGTGACATTGAGGACAACATGAAGGTTCCATTCGATGGTCCTGTCACTCGTGCAAGGGCCAAGAAGATTCAAATTCCAACTAAAGCCTTTCTTGTCCGTCACCATGGAACTTTAGAGCAAGGGTTCAGGCCACCCTGGATCACTTGGCTCAAGGTTACACCACCAGCACATGACGTGAGCTTGCGTCCACACACGGAGCTCATGAAGACTTGTCGGCATCCACCATGAACCAACCACACTCGGCATGGGCTTGGATCACTCGACACCACCACTAGCCGAGTGGGCCTAGGCCTTTGTCAAAATGGATGGGCCGAGTAGCCTTGTGCTTGGGCCGGATCTATTTAATTTAATTATGTTATTATTTTATGCAACTTAGATAAATAAGGTGGAATTAATTATATCTCTTCTAGATATAATCCTTGGCCACCAAGTTATTAAACATTTATCTTTATTAGGAAATATTTATGTTACGGTTATTTTATCGGAAATTTCACCCGGTGCCCCTCAGGTAAGGCCTTTTTCACCGGGTGTACAAAAGTTTAGCATATTTCGCCAAATACCCCTGAGGTTTATACTTTTTTTGCCTAGTGCCCCTCCGTTTAATCTCTTCACATTTCCGTTATTTTATTTAGCGAAATAAGTATAAACCTCAGGGGTATTTGGCGAAATATGCCAAATTTTTGTACACCCGGTGAAAAAGCCCATACCTCAGGGGTACCCGGCGAAATTTCCGTTATTTTATTTATCTCTAGATATAATAGATCTATCCAAACCCCTTTCCTTTGCAAGGAAGGATTGGTTAGATCTTCCATAGCTTTTCTATATATTCATGTTTATGCACTTTGAATTAATCAGATTGAATTAGAATTGAGAACCCATTTATGGCTTAAAGGGTTCTTGGTTATCAATCCCAAACACTATCCTTGCTCTTGTGTTCTTGAGATTTTCGGCAACCTCTGCTCCCAGCGAGCGCGGGGTCGGCCCCTGACGTGCCCGCGCTCCCGCATCACCAGCACGCTCTCGCCCACGCTAGCCTTCACTCTCGCCAGCTCTCGCCCTCGCGTCCAGCAGGCGTTTCCACAACCGGCGTCGTCGACATCGCACCAGCACTAGCCTCCTGTGCGCATCCCTGACGCCTCGCTCTCACACGCCCTGAGGAGCCAACGCTCCTGCGTGTCACCGATCGCGCTCGATGCAGTCCCGCCGCCATTGCCTCGCGCGCTACCAGACCTCACACATTTCTTCTTCTTCGCTTCCTTTGCTTTCTTTTTGCTGTTACTAGTTAATTTGATTCTAGTTAATTAATTTCCATAGCTTTTAGTTTATGAATTTGTTAAGTTAAGAATTGCTGCTTTTGTTTAGTTTAAGTTTAGTTAGTTATTTGCAATTTCTTTAAGTTAACAACCGTGGCTTTGAATTAGTTTATTAATTAGTTTAATTCAATTGTTAATCAGGAGATATCGGAAGAGCATTGCAAGATCGGGCAAATATACAGCCTGGTTCTTGATCTTGAGCCCACAGGCAAAGGATCGGGTATCTCAAACGTATCACCTGCTCAAAATCAGAGAACCCAGAAATCCCAAACCACCACAAATCAGCCCTTTGATGTCTACTAAAGTAGCCATGTTGAAATGCACAGTTTAGCTTCATATTCTATACACTTTGCATATTTTGGGTTGGGAATATGTCGAATTTATGTGATATGTGTATTTGCAAGAAATAGAGGTCTACATAAGTTTTGGTTTAATAATGCAGAATATGGAGCCATTTCGGGAAAAAACCAAGAAGTGAAGAACGGAAGCTGAAAGCAACTCGATATGGATGAGTCTTTGTCGATATCGACTAAAGATGTCCGGGCACAACACTGATCGAGGAGCAGCAAGTCGGGGAACTGAAGACGAGCCAACCCGACTCCATGACACTCCTCGATATCGAGTTAGTTACTCGATATCGACAAAGCCCTGAAGACCAACCCAGAGTCGAGGAACATAAGCTGGTCGAGAAGCCGAAGACGAAGACAGGTCGGACACCACTCCTCAATATCGACGAAGTTCCTCGATATCGACAAGACCAAAGTCACATGTCTGAGCAATGTCGAAGAAATTGCTCGACCAAGCCAAGCCAGCCAAGTCGATGAAGCCAGTTTCCTCGATATCGACAAGACTTGAGAGCCAGTGTCCGAGCAGATCGAGGAACAGCAACTCGACACCACCAAACTAGCCAAGTCGACGTCCATGTTACTCGATATCGAGTAATTTACTCGATATCGAGGAGATCTATCCGGGAGCCGCGAACGCGGTTTGAGCAGTCCGAGACGGTTTTGGTTTGCTTGGGGCCGAAGTTGTCCGAGTTCTATCCAAGATCTATCAACATCTATCAATGAAGAGAAGATTTATCCAGTTGAAGATATTTTAGCCTTTTAGATATAATTTCCTTTTTGGATTTATTTATGTTATTCCATTTATTTATCCTTAAGCTTTTAGATATATAGATTTAGATATAGATAGAGATTTCTATCCTTGATTAGCAAGGATTAGAAGCCTATAAATAAAGCCCATGGGGCTGATTTCTAAGCATTCAATTTCAGTAGGAGAAGGAGTAGAGGGAGAGAGAGAGTGAGTGGCCAAGAGAAGTTGGTGAAGCGAGAGTGGAATTTGGCTTCCTTTGGTTGTAAGCTCTATTTGATTTAATGCAAGTAGTTATTTCCTTTCATTCAATGTCTGCAATTGCGATGAAGCACGAGTAGTCCACCCACTTCTAGGGTTGGGGTGAGCCCTACGATAGCCCTGCGTATTTGAGGTAAAGATCTGACTTTTATCATGTTTTAAGGATCTGCTACTTGTTATATGTTTATTACCCCTAATCGGAGGTCCATGCTAACAACTTGGATTGTAAACATAAAATCAGTAGAGACAATTAGGGTTTCTTGAAAGAGTTGTCTAATTGTTGGAAAAGGCGGAAGCTTGATCCTTTGATGCGATTTACATGATTATCTGTTTATTTCTGCGTTATGCATGCTTGGTTATCGTTGTTGCAAACCCCAATCTTGGAAGTTGTCTTTTATAAAGTTTATTTCGAGAATCCCAAAGCCTTTGTCTTTATTTTATTTCGTTTTAAGTTCTGCCTTCCTCGATATTGACAACTTCTGGTCGATATCGAGTTACTGATCCCCGATCCAGATCGTCGTAGCTTCTCCTGTGCAGGTACTCGACAAGAGCTTCATCGACATCGACTTGTTTACTCGATATCGAGTAAACTGCCTATGACTGCTGCTGCGCTGCTCGACTTGTCCGATCTTCTGTCGACTAACCCTAGTCGAGATCGACAACCTGTGGTCAACTTCTGCCGTGAGATTTCTCCACTGCCTAGGATCCGCTGACACGCTTCCTCGTGGATCGATCCTGACTTCCCACTACTACATCGAGAGGAAGTCTTGTAATCATTTGCAAGGGACGGAATCTGGTTTGCTTTGATTTAGTCATATTTTAATTTGCATTCTCGATTTTCTCCTACAACAAATTGGCCCCGTTACCGGGGAGGCTATCATTCGCGCCTTAGGTAGTTAAATCTCACATCTACTTTGAGTTACTTTACAGGTATATGCGTCGTTCTTGTCAAACACCTGAGTTTGACGCCTTAGACGAACCGGAGCGCCTTATACACATCCAAGCTAAACTGAAAAGAGCCATGGCGACCGCAGGAACACAAGAACAGCTGATTGAGAGGCTTACAAGGGAACTAGCCGCCAAAGATACTGCTCTCGCCGCTGAGAGAGCAGGAAGGGAACAAGAAGCTGAGCGCGCAAGGCAAGCAGAAGCTGAGCTTGCCCAATACCCAACCACTGCAGAGGATTGTATGCACCCGACTCTCGTCGTGCCTGAATCGGCTATTCTAATCCCTAAAAATTCTTTTGAAATTCGCACTCAATTCCTTATAAAACTTTAAAATAATGCTTTTTATGGAAAATTTAATGAATGCTCTCTTGAACATATTACAAATTTTTCTGACATGTGCTATACCCTTGTTGAAGGTACCACTCTGGAATATGTCAAGATGAAGGCCTTCCGATGGTCTCTCGCTGGACCTGCACTGAAGTGGCTAGAAGGACTGAAACCAAGATCCCTCACAACATGGGCCCAAGTGGAGCAAGAGTTTCTCAACAAATTCTTCCCTCCTGCCAAGACAGCATTCCTCCGCCAGAAGATTACAGCTTTCAAACAAAAGTCTGGGGAGCCGCTGGCAAAAGCATGGGAACGATACAAAGAACTACTGCGATCCTGCCCTACTCATGGACAGCCCCCCTACGACATTCAAGAGATCTTCTTCAACTCTTTTGACCAAGTCACTAAGGACAGGATCAATCAGTATACTAGATATGAGTACCTGACGATGCCACCAATTGACGCATGGGGTGTACTAGACAAGCTCACTAACTATGACAAAAAGTATGGGTCTACCACAAACTATGAGGAGAACTCCTATGCCAGGCCAGCACCATCTATGCCCCTCTATGAAGCTTCCAAGGAGATTGACCCAGATGTCAGGGAGCAGTTCTACAGAGACCAGAATCACAAGCTCCTCAAGCAAGTCAAGTATCTCTCTGTCAACCAGCCTTGCATCGAATGCGGATCACAGCGGCACACCACTACTGAGTGCCCACACATAGAGCAAGTCAGGATGGTAGAGACACACGAAGAGGTAGCTTACGCAGGGGGTCCCAATCGCTATATGGGGGATCAAAGGTTCTATCAACCACAGTGGAACCAAGGTCCTCCTAGGAACCCCCCGCCATACAGAGCTCCAGAACATCCAGAAAGGGATCAAAAGAAGGATGACTTACAGCTCGTCCTTGAAGAGATGCGCCGTAATCAAGGCACCATCAACAACAAGTTCCAGAACATCAATACAAAATTTGGAGAGCTGGACATCTGGAAGAGAAGCATTGAGACTCAAATGGGTCAATTCGTGGCGCAAATTCCACGACCATCCGGACAACTCCCTGGGCAAACAGAATCAAATCCTAAGGGGAAGACCGGACACGTCGCAACTATCAAACTCAGGAGCGGGCACCAATTACACGAACCAGAGGTCGGAAAGCACCAAGACAAAGCAGAGCAGCAACTCGACAATGAGCAACAGCAACTCGATATCGAGGAGCCCTTGGTCGATATCGACAAAAACCTCGTCGACACAGACCAGAAGCCAGGCTCGGACTCAACTGCACAGCCCAACAACTCGAGATCGACAACTCTTGTCGACATCAAGGAACCTTTGGTCGATATCGAGGAAAAGCTGGTCGATGTCGACGACTCTGCAACACCTCCGACGTCTGATCTGGCCCCGAAGCAGAAAAAGACATTGCCTTTCCCTTCCAAAGCATTGAAAGATCCCACTGCAGGTAGGTTCCAATGTTTTGTTAATATGCTGCAAGATCTGAATATCTCTATTCCTTTTACAAAAGCCTTGCACGAGATGCCTGGATATGTTAAATTCCTGAAGGAAATCCTGAGCAAGAAGCGATCCATCTCAGAGATCGCCGGCGAATGCAAAGTGTTCAACTTCCCTGAAAAGAGACCTGACCCTGGTAAGTTTTCTGTTACTGTGGGATTTAAACAATATAAATATGAGTCCTTGTGTGATTTAGGAGCAGATGTGAGCATCATGCCCCTATCAATCTGGCGGAAGGTAAAGATAGGATGCATATAGCCTTTGGATGCTAAGCTATACATGGCAAACAATACAGTGGTCATCCCTACAGGTATAGTTGAGAATGTCCCTGTCCAGGTTGGTAAATTCTTCGTTCCAGCAAATTTCCTTATTATAGACCATTCTTAGCTACTACATATGCCAAGATTAGTGTCAAACAGCGATTGGTCACCTTCACCATAGGCGATGAGGTCTTAGACTTCTCTTTTGGCCTTGCAAAAGAGGAAATTTCATGGCTGGAGGTGAAGAGCATCAGCAACCACGAGATCAAGCAAACAACGGAGGAAAGCACCAGAGGCAAACTCGATATCGACAACCTGTCCTCAATATCAACTAAACCTGTACTCGATATCGACCAAACTTCATCGACATCGACTTCCTCTGCTGAGCACCAGACTTGCCAAGAGCCTAAGTATGGGGTCCCTGTAGTCGATATCGACCAGTTCTGCCCGATATTGACTAACCCCAAGCCCGAAGATTTTTGTTTTGGGCCCGAAAAGGTAAGTTCAGGTATGAATCCTACTTCTCCTCAGTCCATTAAGAATTTTATCAATAATTCAAGGGGATGTAGGGCCCCGTGGCGAGAGAATCTGCGGAAACTAAGAGCTAGGAAGAGAAAGAAGAAAGAAAAAGAAGATTATGCAAGCAACCACCTGTCAGCTGAGCTTGCATACTACAATCAGGACCTAGATGATCTAGGAGAAGGGCCGAGCACAAGCAGGCCCCACATTAATGATCCTTGAGCACAAAAGAAGAAGTCAGCCTAGCGACTCTAAAATCTAGAGCATGTATATAAGAATTTTGAATTTTGGGACTTTGGAACTTTTTTGGTTTTGGTTTTTGTTTTTTAGTTTAGAATACTTCATGTGGAAAGTCTTGTCTTTGTGTGCAATCTAACACTTTTAGGTCGGCAAGCATAGAAGGATCGCGAAAGATGGAATAAAGAAGTCCCTGAAAAACAGTCGGAATCGACGAAGGCCAAGGCGACAACGACCAAGAGGAGCAACCCAGAAGTTACTCGATATCGAGTAGGCCAACTCGATATCGACCATGCCAGACGAATCTCCTCGACTTCAGATTTCACTCAGAGCAGACAGCCTACTCGATATCGAGTACAGTACTCGATATCGACAAGACCAGTACTCGACATGCCCTGTAATTCCTTCCTCGATGCATTATTCGGTGAGTTCCTTCCTTTAATCTTGTTTTTAATTGATTTTATACAGTGGGGACACTGTATATTTTAAGTATGGGGTGGGGGAAGGGCTCATTATCATTATTATATGTTTTAGTCTTGCTTTTGGTTTTACATAGTGAAATTTTATTATTATGTTATGCATTCATGTTTAAGTTTTATGCATTTAAGTCTTTTGTCATACTTTAGTCTTGTTTTTTAGTTACGTAAAAAAAAATTGAAAAAATGTCGAAAAAAAAGAAGAAAAAATGCATGTTTAATTTTTCCATTGTCTTAGTTTTTATACCCTAACTTAGATGTCCTATGATGATAAATAATGACTGACTTGATCATGTAAATCCTATGGCATGTTTGGAAGGTTTAGCCCAAGTCCTCGAAATTGTTTTTATGTGGATTGTGAACTTGTGATAAAATTGAGCACATATGATCCTAAGCTAAAGGTTGAAATCCAACAAAAATTGTCCTAGTGAGAACTTTGGCCTTATAGGGAGAACATTAAAAATCCCTCTGCTTTCTTGAGTGTATTTACTCTTCCTATGCATCTCTAAATGTTGTGATAGTTATTCAAAGCCAATACATTTATATGTTTATGTGAATGAGAATTAAATGATGGAGGCACCTTTTAAGCCAATTTTATCCTCTCTTTACCTACCCTGCATTATCCCTGCTTAAAGCCAGAACATTAGCCTGAGATTTTTATTATAAACTCCACAAAATTATCCTTAGCCAAATTGAGTCTGACCCCCATTTGGGAATTAAGACTTAGAGTTGGTTGAAATAATGGTTTGTGGAAGAAATGAGCTTGTGTTTCAATTCAAGTGAGGAGGATTTTTGAATTTATTGAGATATGGGTTGGTTTTATATTTTTATCTGGCTATATGCATCTATGTAAAAGGATCTTTGCCTCACCCTATAAATGCACTAGTTTTATTTTATTTTAGAAAAAAAAATCGAAAAAAATCAAAAAAAGAAAAAAAGAAAAGTTTGTGATTATGAATAAAGTGCATGAGCCAAATTTACCTTAGTTCTTTCATTTTCGCAAGATGCATACTTTGGAGAGGTTAATTAAGTTTGAAAGGTTACATACTTCATAGAGATAAGTTGGAGAGTTTGGTTGATGCATATGATTAAGAGTTATGGTTTGGTTGTGTTGGAGATTTAGGAGTCTTGATTCCCGAATTTTATTAAGCACCACATGGCCAAATAATTCCATACCCTTTTATTTCTTACCAAGCCCCATTACAACCCCGCCGAATGGAATCTTCTTTGAAGACTTCTATTGAGCGAAGTCCTCTTGATAATTCTTGTTGCATTTACATAATTGGTTGCGAAGTGGATTTATGTTTAAATTGCAATGTTTATGAGATTGTATATGGAATTGAGTTGAGAGTTGATCTGTATAGCCTAAACACATTGAGAGTTGAGTGAAAACACTTTACCCTAGTGAGGTTGGATTTATATTGCCTATGCTTATGGATCGCTCATATATGTGCTTATTTGCAAGAAATAGAGGTCTACATAAGTTTTGGTTTAATATTGCAGAATATGGAGCCATTTCGGAAAAAAACCAAGAAGTGAAGAACGAAAACTGAAAGCAACTCGATATCGACGAGTCTTTTTCGATATCGACTAAAGATGTCCGGGCACAGCACTGATCGAGGAGCAGCAAGTCGAAGAACTGAAGATGAGCCAACCAGACTCCAGGACACTCCTCGATATCGAGTTAGTTACTCGATATCGACAAAGCCCTGAAGACCAACCCGGAGTCGAGGAACATAAGCTGGTCGAGAAGCTGAAGACGATGACAGGTCGGACACCACTCTTCGATATCGACGAAGTTCCTCGATATCGACAAGACCAAAGTCACAGGTCCGAGCAATGTCGAAGAAAGTTGCTCAACCAAGCCAAGCCAGCCAAGTCGATGAAGCCAGTTTCCTCGATATCGAGTAATCTACTCGATATCGATAAGACTTGAGAGCCAGTGTCCGAGCAGATCGAGGAACAGCAACTCGACACCACCAAGCTAGCCAAAGTCGTCGTCCATGTTACTCGATATCGAGTAATTTACTCGATATCGAGGAGATCTATCCGAGAGCCACGTAGGCGGTTTGAGCAGTCAGACGCGGTTTTGGTTTGCTTGGAGCCGAAGTTGTCCGAGTTCTATCCAAGATCTATCAACATCTATAAATGAAGAGAAGATTTATACAGTTGAAGATATTTTAGCCTTTTAGATATAATTTCCTTTTTGGATTTATTTATGTTATTTCATTTATTTATCCTTAAGCTTTTAGATATAGAGATTTAGATAGAGATAGAGATTTCTATCCTTGATTAGCAAGGATTAGAAGCCTATAAATAAAGCCTATGGGGCTGATTTCTAAGCATTCAATTTCAGTAGGAGAAGGAGTAGAGAGAGAGAGGGAGAGTGAGTGGCCAGAAGGAGTTGGTGAAGCGAGAGCGGAATTGGCTTCCTTTGGTTGTAAGCTCTGTTTGATTTAATGCAAGTAGTTATTTCCTTTCATTCAATGTCTGCAATTGCGATGAAGCACGAGTAGTCCACCCACTTCTAGGGTTGTGGTGATCCCGACGATAGCCCTGCGTATTTGAGGTAAAGATCCGACTTTTATCATGTTTTAAGCATCTGCTACTTGTTATATGTTTATTACCCATAATCGGATGTCCATGCTAACAACTTGGATTGTAAACATAAAATTAGTAGAGACAATTAGGGTTTCTTGAAAGAGTTGTCTAATTGTTGGAAAAGGCGGAAGCTTGATCCTTTTATGCGATTTACATGATTATCTGTTTATTTCTGCGTTATGCATGCTTGGTTATCGTTGTTGCAAACCCCAATCTTGGAAGTTGTCTTTTATAAAGTTTATTTCGAGAATCCCAAAGCCTTTGTCTTTATTTTATTTCGTTTTAAGTTCTGCCTTCCTCGATATCGATAACTTCTGGTCGATATCCAGTTACTGATCCCCGATCCAGATCGTCGTAGCTTCTCTTGTGCAGGTACTCGACAAGAGCTTCATCGACATCGACTTGTTTACTCGATATCGAGTAGATTTGGTTGATATCGACTAAACTGCCTGTGACTGCTGCTGCGCTGCTCGACTTGTCCGATCTTCTGTCGACTAACCCTAGTCGAGATCGACAACCCGTGGTCGACTTATGCCGTGAGATTTCTCCATTGCCTAGGATCCGCCGTCACGCTTCCTCGTGGATCGATCCTGACTTCCCACTACGGCATCGGGAGGAAGTCTTGTAATCATTTGCAAGGGACGGAATCTGGTTTGCTTTGATTTAGTCATATTTTAATTTGCATTCTCGATTTCCTCCTACAACACCCTTGTCTAGTTAATCGATTCATTATCTCCATTTTTCACCCATTTTCAGTTCTCCCTTCCATCCAGTTGTTGTCAACCCAAGCCCGCCTTTCCATTTCAGAACAAGGTCACACACACAACCCTAATCCTTTGAGACCGAGCCACACTTTGTTCCCTATTTCGAAGAATTGCCGAGCCACCAGGGTCCATCTCCACACCTTCTCGCCATGCAAGCAGACGCATAGCCTCCGATCGAGCCTCCAGAAGCCCCGTAGAAGCCCAGGCGCACCCCGGAGCCCCGTCGGAGCCTCGAGACAGGTTCCTCCCCTGCCTTTGTAGCCCGAGGTCGATTTCTCTTTTCTTATTCGATTTCAGATTTTGGTCATCTTTTGTCCCTTCCTAGATTCAAACCAGGTTTCCTTCATGTCGATCGTAACCGGAGTTCCCCTCGGAGTCGGAAAATTGCGCCTCGGTAATCTCTCTCCACTGTTGGGGAAAACCGCGGGTAGCTCACACTTGATCACGTGTGACTCGGATGGATCATGCTCCACTTACAAATGAGAACTTGTATTATATATGTACACAAGTACACCTCTCACAAATACAAGACTCACGTACACCACTCAACTCAAGAGACTAACCTCACTCTTTGGTGGACCACACACTGGTGTGATCGAGACGCCCTCATGCTCAATCGATCACACCTACTGACCAACCCACACACTCTAGTGTATGATCGAGACACCCTCATTCTCAATCGATCATACGCTAAGACTCATACTCACTCTCACTAGTATGTGATCGAGACGCCCTCGTGCTCGATCGATCACATACTAGGCTACACTACACCTCACATGCTCACACTCATTTGGAGGAGCACTCACCTTGCTCGCTCACTAAAGACATGTGCTCCTTATGCCTATTTATAGGCCATGTCATCCTTAACAAGGAAAATTCTAGGACATCTCTAGAATACTCCAAGACTAGAGCCATCCCTATGCTTCTAGTCTTCTCCATACATTTCTTAAGGTTCTCCAGGCTTCCGGAGAACTCTACACACATCTAGAGACACCTAGACTCTTCATTATTCTAGAACCTTTCATAAGGTTCCGCAAGCTTCCAGAGACTTCTGCATTCTTCCATAGGCTTTGTTGTGAGCTAAATTTGCCATGTTTTATATCTACTGTTATATCGATTTCTGCATAGATTTCATGCATTTGGGCTAAAATAATACAGAATCTGTGTAAGTTATGTTTATTTGCAATATATGGAGGTCTACACAAGTTTTTGTTATATTTGACAGAAATCGAACGCACTTTGGAGCTTAAAGGAAACTCATGGAGAAGCTAAGAATGTTACAGCTGGAGAAAACGCCATGTTTCACCATTCTTCATTCTGAATCAAGCTTTTATGTCTTCATGAGAGTTGTAGCCCTCGGAAAGATCTTTCCAACGCATGGTCATATGCGTCAATCCGACGAACGAGGACTCGGGAAAGTGCGTTTCAAGAACAGAGCAGAAAGCTGAAGCCAAGTGTACTCGATATCGAGTACATCTTACTCGATATCGACCAACTTTGTCGACCAACTTTGTTGAGCAGAGCTGATCGAGGACACTGAGTCAGAGACAACCCGACTCCCGGAATCCTACTCGATGTCGAGTAGCCTTGGTCGAGATCGAGGAGCCATGTCCGGAGTCGACGAGTTGTGCCAAGCCGAGAAGCCGAGGACGAAGACGCAGACCACCTCTACTCGATACAGAGTAGCCGTGATCGATATCGACCAGACCTCCGAGCCATGTCCGAGCCTTGTCGAGCAGAGTCACCCAGCCAGACCGAGTCGACGAACCCTGGTACTCGATATCGAGTAGCCGTAGTCGATATCGAGTAGACATGTCGAGCCGCGTAACTCGGTTTGAGCAGTCCGAGTAGAGATGGGAGTCCTTGGGGCCGAAGGAAGCTGATTCTATCCGATTCTATCATCATCTATCTATGGAATGAAGATCTATCAACACATGAAGACTTACCTAGTTTAGATTTATCTTTTCCCTTTTTGATTTATTTCCCTTAAGCTATTTATTTATCTTTTATGCTTTTAGATATAAATTTAGATATAGATAGAAGATTCTATCCTTGATTAGAAAGGGTTAGAAGGCTATAAATAAAGCCTTAGGGACTGGTTTTTCATTAATTCAATTTCAGAGAGAAGTAAGGAGGAGTAGGGAGAGAGAAGTAGTTCCACAGAGAAGTTTTAGGAGTTCTAAGGTTTTTAAGGTTTTGGCATTCAGCGAAAGTTGATTGCCGGGATTGTAAAGGCTTTTGAATATAGTTTAATGCAAGTTTCTTTTTATACATCAATGTCTGCGATTGCGATGAGGAGCGAGTAGTCCACCCACTTCTGGGGCTGGGGTGAGCCCGACGGTGGCCATGTGATATGACGCAGTAAAGGTCAGATCTTTTTATGCAATTCGTCTTCTATCCCTATGAGCATGATTCTTTTGCGAGAGTTGAAGGTGATCCTTGTTTGTATTATTGAAGCGAAAGTGATCTTAATGCAACTTGGGTTAATTATGTGAAAAGTGTTAGTAACAATTAGGGTTTATGCGAAAGCCTCTATATGCCTATTTGTTAACAATGAAAGTTGTTTGATGGAAAGCATGATCTTTTATGCCTTTATGTGTTACTTTGCATGGTTATCGTTGTGGTGTTGATACCCTGGCCTTGGAAGTCTTTTATTATATTGATTTATTTCTGTCAAAAATCCGAGTTCTGTGTTCAAATTTGCAATTTAAGTTTTCTGAGTTTTCTAGTCGATACAGAGGAGAGCCTTGTCGATCTCGAGTAGGACCCTAGTCGACATCGAGTAGAGTCTTGTCTAGGTCGATTTGAGATTTCTTCTGTTTTCGTCGATTTTCACTTTCTGTTTTTGACTTACTGTTGTCGATTTCGAGTACCAGCTTGTCGAGATCGAGTAAAATTGCTGCCTTGCTTTGTTCTTTATTTTCTTTCGTTATTTTCTGTCTTTGCTTTTGTTTCTGTTTTGCTTTGTCTTTTCTGCTTTTATTTCTGTCTTTCTGCTGCTTGTCTGTGAGAATCTGTTGCTACCTAAGAACTGCTGACGTGCTTCCTCGTGGATTCGATCCTGACAATCTTCTACTACAACGGGAGGAAGTCTTGTATTTATTTGCTGAGACAGGGAAGTCAGTCTGATCTTTATTCTATATTTATTTCATACTTGACCATCCTCCTGCAACAACAGGCTTCTAGAATATTCCGCCACATTCCGGAGACTTCTGCCACATTCCACATTCTTCCGGAACGTTCCACAATTTAGCCCAACACACATTTTCATGTATGTTAAATATGAATTATTGACCAACAATTCCTCCCTTAATTCATATTTTCACATACCTTCATAGCATTCTTGATCTTCTCTTTCATTCGCTCCTTGACTCCAATGTCGTGGCATCTCCCATCACGGCGTGTTCTTCAAAGAAGCAAATGTTCCTCTCGACTTCTGTCGTCTGCACTTGATCAAGCCCGGTTGTGAGGAACTTGCACCCTCTCATTGTGGAGAGCGTTACACGTACCTTCCAGCTTCTCACCATCCACTAAGTTAAGGGACCAAACTCTCCACCCATCTTCAAGGTCTAAAAAATGCTTGATCCCAACACACTGCACATAAGACGACACCATCCATCTAGCCGACTTAGTAACCTTTCCATCTGTTACTAAGTGGACACCATCATCCTCAACATCATTGTAGGAGCCAACGCCACTCTTTCGCAAGGACGTCTCTCTCATCATCATCACGTCCTCCCTCAATAGCGGACATCACACTACATGTGACCCTTCTCCCTACTATGTAGCACACACGTCAATCATCTCCACATGGACATGCAATTGTGCTCTCCATCTCAGGTCACCATGTCTCTCTCATAATGGCTCCTTCCTCACTCTTGGAGATGAGCTTCTCCCTCCACTAGAGTGCATGACATATACTCTCCCTCCTTATGTGAAGTTGGCCTTCCCGTCAAAGAGTGGATTCTCGAACACCTCCGATAAGCCTGATGCCATCACATCAACCCCGAATCCTTCCACCAACAAATGCTAACCCAGTTTTCTACTCCGATGACCTTTGCAACCTCGCTCTGATACCACTGTTGGGGAAAACCGCGGGTAGCTCACACTCGATCACGTGTGACTCGGATGGATCAGGCTCCACTTACAAATGAGAACTTGTATTATATATGTACACAAGTACACCTCTCACAAATACAAGACTCACGTACACCACTCGACTCAAGAGACTAACCTCACCTGCACAAAACAAAAACCTTTGCAATGACTAGTCTCATCAAGAGGCATATGCACGAGCTCTACAATAACAAATGCTTCAAACACCTATGTATAAAGTTAACAAAAAACTAAATATGATATTTATGAATCCAACGAAAAACTAGGTAGATGTATATCCTCTGTTAAATTAAGGACATCACAAAAGAAGATAGTTGATGTATATCATTCAAAAGCAACATGATGAGTGAGCACAAGAGACGAGCCATTAATAAAAGATTTATAAAAGAAACCAGGCATTAATCATTTAAACAAGTTATTAACTCAAAAAACAAATTTCTTGTGAGATCATGGGATTGATTGTAATGTCCTCCTTGAGGGTTTATATTCATTGATATAACATATATATATATATATATATATATATATATATATATATATATATATATATATATATATATATATATATATATATATATATATATATATATATATATATATATAGGTTACAAAGGTATTGGGCCTTAACGTGCTTTTATCCCACTATACAATAGGAGACCTATATAATCTATAAAACCCTCGCAGTCGAAACGGGAGGGGTCCGTACAGTGAGACTGGAACGAAAATCAATGAACAACTGTCTAGGTAAACCCTTGGTGAATATATCAGCGTACTGATAAGAGGACAGCACATGTAGAACGCGGACATGTCCAATGGCAACCTTGTCCCTGACAAAGTGGAGATCAAGCTCAATATGCTTCGTGCGTTGATGCTGGACTAGGTTGCTAGCCAGATAGACGGCGAAGGCGTCGTCAGTGTAGACCAAAGTGGCCTTCTGCAAGGGGCAACGAAGCTCAAGCAGAAGATTGCGAAGCCAAGAGCACTCGAAGACAACATTGGCAACACCCCTGTATTCGGCCTCAGCGTTGGAGCGAGACACGACGGACTAACGCTTGGCTGACCAAGACACAAGAGTGTCGTTGAGGAAGACACAGTAACCAGACGTGGAGCGACGTGTGTCAGGACAACCACCCCAATCCGCATCAGTGTCAGCAACAAGATCAAGCTTAGAGGAAGGAGTGATCGTGGTGCCGAGCTCGAGAGTGCCGCTGATGTACCGAATGATCCGCTTTAAAGCCTTATAGTGAGGTTCCCTAGGTGCATGCATGAACAAGCAGATCTGCTAAATGGCGTAACTGATATCAGGCCTGGTGAAAGTGAGATACTGAAGAGCACCAGCAAGGCTCCTGTACAATGTCAGATCATCCACCAAAGGACCAGAATGAGCACTGAGCTTGTTGGATGTATCGACAGGGGTGGCGATTGGATTACAGTTGACCATCTTAGCCCGAGCAACAATCTCAGCAGCATACTTACTTTGTGAGAGAAACAGACCAGACGCATGATGCTGAACAGCAACACCCAAGAAGTGAGACAACTGACCCAGATTAGACATGGCGAATTTGGCACTCAACTGCGAAATAATGGACATCCGAAGAGCATTAGAAGAAGCGGTGAGGATGATATCGTCGACATATAGCAGCAGAAATGCCAAGTTTGAGCCTCTGCGATAGATAAACAGAGATGTGTCCGAACGGCTGCCAGTGAAACCCAAACGGAGTAGATGAGAGGCAAAACGCTGGAACCACGCCCGCGGAGCCTGTTTCAGACCATATAGAGAGCGCTTGAAGAGACACACATGCTTTGGACGCGCAACATCAGCAAACCCCGACGGCTGAAACATGTAATTTGTCTCGTTCAAATGACCATGCAGAAAGGCATTCTTGACATCTAACTGATGGATGGCCCAGTTGCGCGACAGAGCCAGACTCAGGACCACTCGGATAGTGGCAGGCTTGCCAACATGGCTGAATGTCTCATCACAATCAATACCTACATGTTGAGATCTAGCATTCACCACAAGACGGGATTTGTAGCGCTCCAACGTCCCATCATAGCGGAACTTGTGACGGAAGAGCCACATACAGCGAATGACGTTCACCCCAGGAGGACGAGGAACAAGAACCCAAGTACCATTCTTCGTAAGGGCCCTGTATTCGTCGAGCATAGCCGCCTGCCAATTCGGGTCGAGGAGGTCTGTTTTGTGGGAGGTGGGAACGGGGGAGAGGGAGGTCTGGGTGGGGGCAGAGGGTGATTGGGAGTCAGGAAGGACGGAGGCAAGAGGGGGTAAGCAAGGGGAAGAGGAGGCAGGCGCAGTAGAGCTGCGGGTAGGGGGGTCAAAAGCGGCGAGGGTTGCGGCGGGCGCAGCATGGCCTGCGGCGGCCGCCGCCAGTAAGGGATCCGAGGCTGAGGGGATGGGTTTTTGATGGGCGGCGGGCGTAGCATGCCCTGCTGCAGCCGCCGCACGTAGGTGATTTGAGGCTGTTCGACGGGGTGATGGGGGGTGTATAGCGGGGTGATGAGGGGTGGTCATGGAGACAATCTGACGGGGTCTGAAGACACGGGGGAGACGCAGGAGCACCGGGAGAGCTCTGGGGAAGAAGGAAGTGAGGGAATGGTGACTCAGACTCTGACGGAGACACAGGGGGTGTGGGAGACGCGAAGAGAAATCGCGACTCATCAAAGGTGACATGACGAGCGAGAATGATCTTGTGAGTCTTGATATCGAGGCAAATGTAACCGCGATGATCAGACGGGTAGCCAAGAAAGACACAAGGGGTGGAGCGTGGGTGAAGCTTGTGGGTGGCGGTGGATGACTGATTAGGGAAGCACAAGCAACCAAAGGTACGAAGGTGATCATACATGGCCAAAGTGCAATACAGTGCCTGAAACGGTGAGCGATGGTTGAGGGTGGTGGAAGGGAGAATGTTGAGGAGGTAGCATGTAGTGGCCAAGTGGTAAGGCCAATAAAGAAGGGGAATGGATGCGTGGAAGAGGAAAGTGCGCATCCTATTGGTAATGGTTCAGATGATTCGTTCGGCCTTGCCATTTTGCTGAGAGATGTAGGGGCAGGACAAGCGATAGGAGATCCCACTGGTATTAAAGAAAGTGTGAAAATCTTTGTTGTCAAATTCGCGACCATTGTCGCATTGGAAACACTTGGCAGAGGTGTGAAACTGTGTTTTGATGTAAGCGTGGAATTTTGCAAAGATAGGGAACACTTGAGATTTAAAGTGCAAAGGGAAAACCCATAAAAAATGTGTATAATCATCCAAAAACAAGAGGTAATACTTATGACCTTCCCTGCTGGGGAGAGGAGATGTCCAAATATTACTATGAATAATATCAAAAGGTGCAAATGTACTGTTTAAAGATCGCTGAAAAGGAAGTCTGGCATGCTTGCCTAACTGACAAGACGAACATAAACTAGAGCGATGCTCTTTATTACATTGGACAAGACTCTTAGAACGAAGTAAATCTAAAACTGCAGGACTGGGATGACCAAGGCGTGCATGCCAAAGACTGGATGATGATGCCGAGAGAGCGACTGGACTTGACGGGCTGGAAGGTGAGGGCGACGACACAGGATAGAGCTCCCCGGTGCTATTACATCTCATGCGAGTAACCCCCGTAGTAAGATCCTTCACAGAGAAACCAAACGGATCAAACACAAGAGAAACATTATTGCCAGTGGTGAACCGACGGACAGAGATAAGATTTTTGACAAGTTTGGGGGCAACAAGGACGTTGTTGAGGTGCAAAGAGTTGGTAGGGGCTGGTAGTGTGGTGTGGCCAATGCCCGAAGTAGCAAGCCGACCACCGTTTTCGACGATAATAGAATGAGCAGGACCCTTAAAAGAAAGAGAGAAGAGAGTACATGAGGAGTTCGTCATATGAGAGGTAGCGCCAGTGTCCATGTACCAAGCGGCGTCAGGAGGTGTCAGCTGCATTGAGGAGAAGGCATTGTGCACATCGGTCGGAGGAGTGTATGCCTGATCAGACGACGGGTATGCCTGATGACCGACAGGGCGGGGAGCAGGACCCAACAAACCCTACTGACGGTTGGGATACGGGGCTGGTCCACGAAACGACGCACCGGTGTATCCATATGGCATCCAAGGAGGGTAGCCAGGGGTGGGGTACCAAGAGGGGTGGCGGGGATCATACTGCTGCGGGCGGCGGCCATTGCTGCGGCCGCGGCCGCCGCCTCTCGGTCCCTGCTGGTCGTTGCCGCGGACGGGCTGGATGGCAAGCTGCTCGATGATGTCACTGGACGAGACCAATGTCGTCTTGTCTTTGGCGGCGTCGGTCGTCTGACGTTGAAGGCGAGTCTCTTCCAGGATCAGTTGAGACCGGGTCTTTTCGAACGTAGGGAGAGGTTCTGTCTGCTGTATATGAGTAGCAGCAGGATTGTATTCGGAAGGGAGGCCCGAGAGTACCCGGAGGACGAGACAGGTGGCGCTGGGTTTGGAGTCGACGGCGTCGAGCTGATCAGCCAGGGTCTTGATGTGCTGACAGTAGGCAGATATCGACGGAAAAGAAAAAAGCTTGCAACTTGAGAATTCGTGCTCGAGATAGACAGCACGGGTGGACTTGTTGTCTTGAAAGATATCCTGAAGTTTCTTCCAAGCATTCAAGGCGGAGTCTTTGGGGTCGAGTATGGTGGTCAATAGATCTTTTGAGATGGTGTTAAAGATCCATTGAAGGACAATGGTGTCAAGTTGAGCGAAGAGATCGTCGTCTTCGCTTTCACGACGTTTGGCGGAGGAGTCAATGTGGTGGAGGACTTTATGAGCCTTAACATGGGTCGTGAAGAGGTGCGACCACATGGTGTAGGTACTGGATTCATGATCAAGAGTGATAGGGATGCAATTTTTGACATTGGACATGGTTAGGGCGGAATGGAAGGGTGATTTGGTGGCGGTGGGTTCGGTAGTCATTGAGACGAGAAGGAGAGAGAGAGAGAGAGAGAGAGAGAGAGAGGAGAGGGTGGTCGACGGCAAGGGGGGACAGGGAGGCCGACGACAGGAGGGGGGGGGCCGAGGCGAGTGGGTGATGGCGAGGAGAGAGAGACGGGGAGGCTAGCGGCGAGAGGTGGCGGCGAGGAGAGAGAGAGAGGAGTGGCAGCTAGGGTTTAGAGAAAAAAAAAATTTAGGGTCTTTGGATCTTAGGCTGTGATACCATGTGAGATCATGAGATTGATTGTAATGTCCTCCTTAAGGGTTTCCATTCATTGATATAACATATATATAGGTTACAAAGGTATTGAGTCTTAACGGGCTTTTAGCCCACTATACAATAGGAGACCTATGTAATCTATTATTTTTCACCGAAGGAAGTTGTATTTCTTTAATATTATAAAGTAAATTTACAACGTATAACTTTCTACCACCGACATCAAAAGGACCTGCAGCACAACCAGTTCCAGCTGTTGTAGTTGTGGATTGAGTGAGGTTCTTCTCAGCTTTTTGATGGTTTAACCAAAATGCTGCGTTACAACCATGTTTCTATTTAAGATTTTTTTATATATCAACCTGTATGTGAAAATTTAGTTATCGAAATAATAGAATAAGGGTAGATTGCATGTTAGATCCTAAGCATTATTTTGTTTTAATACAGTCGGACCAATGGAAAATGATACACTATTTCCATTTCCATCAATATGCACTGAATACGTCACCAATGTCTAAGAAGAAAGTAGAAACTAAAGGGCTATCATGAGTCATGACATGATTCCTATAGGTTGACAATGTTTACAAAACATCACCTATCTATAGATTGAGGGTCCTAAGATTAAGGATTAAATATGCATGATAGTGTGTCAGAGGGGAACAGGCAGAAACACCAAATTGCAACGTTTTCAGTAAAAAATTACTTTATTAGAGTGAGATTAAGGTTAGAAACCATCATGAAAGGGTTTGGGAGCCAAATATGCAATTTACCCATAAAATAAGTCCTATGAGTAAATACTAAGCTTCCCCTCTTACCTGCGACTTTCAAGGCATTATCGAGTGTAATTCCCAGAGACAAACAATCCTCGTGGGCATCTTTGACGAGAGGGTTTCTCGACCAAATAAATTTGTAGTCAAGACCCCGCTATAGGATAGTGGAGTCAGGTTCGCCCTCAGGAGAGAAGTCATCGGTTCTAGGTTCAGTGTGTTTTGTGGTTCAGGGGTAGCGGGAAAAGGTGGCGAGGTTGCTGTCGAAGTTGACTAAGAGTTGGTCGATGTCGAGGGATGGAAAGAGAATGGTGGTTTGATATCGAGTAGAATATGTGCCGAATAAAAATAATAAAATATAACAAATAAAGATGCGAACTTCCAAGGTTAGGGATCACCACAACAATAAACATATATGTAACTCATAAATCACATAAAGATGCATGTTTTATATCAAATAATCGACTTTTGCAAATTCCAACAATTGAGGTGATATAGGCTCCCGCATAAAAAACCTAATTTGTTTCTACCTTTTCTTAATTAGGATTAGTCGGCTCTCGCAAATAAACCCTAATTACTATCCAATTCATAATAAGATCACTTTCGCTTCAATATCATTTAATATCATGAATAAGGAATTTCCACAACTCTCGCAAACGATTAAGCACATAGGTAGATGATGATAAAGACATATAAATTCATGGATTTTTAAATCAAACACACATATCTATGTTAGGATCACCCCAACCCTAGAAGAAGAAAATTAGAAACAAAACATAATAAAAGAAATTAACTTTAACATAAAATAAATTAAAACTTACAACCGTTCGTCTCCTTTCTTCTCCTCCTCTCTCGCCTCCTCCTCCTCCTCTCTCTCCTCTCTCGCCTTCTCTCTCTCTCCTCTCTCGCCTTGCGCCCTAAGACGACTTGACTTGAATGAATGAAAATCAGCCCCCTAGGGCCTTATTTATAGGCTTTATTCCCTAGCTATTTTAGGAAAGAAATTATATCTATATCTATTTTTATCTATCTAATAACATAAAGATAAAACACGTAAATAAATAATTATATCTAAAAAGTAACTAGAACTAATTGTGGATAAATCCTCTTTTGACTTGATAGATCTTGATGGAACTTGATAGAATTTGATCTCGAAAATATCTTCATCGGCTTCAGGATAGAATCTTAACAAGATTCGGATTACTCGACGTCGACCACTAGGGGATTCCTCGATATCGAGTAGTTTCCTCGATATCGACCAACGTTTCTCCGTCTTCAGCTTCTTCGTCGATCTCGGCTCCAGGAAGTGAAAATCGACTAAGTTTTTACTCGATATCAAGTAAAGTTCCTCGATATCGACTTGAATGTCTCAGCTCCAGCTTGCTCGTCGATTCCTAGTGCTCCAGCTCGATATGGGTTACTCGATATCGAGTAAAACAAATCGATATCGACTAACTTCCTCAGCTCTGCTCGATTCTTGTCAACTGGAGCAAAAGTCGAGTAGAATTTGGTCGATTTCGACCAGTTTGCTCGATTTCGAGGAAATCTGTCGGCTTTCAGGATTCCGCTCCGTTCTTGAAACGCACGTTCCCGAGTCCTCGTTCGTCGGATTGACGCATATGACCATGTGTTGGAATGCTCTTTTTGAGGGCTACCACTCTTATGAAGGCATCAAAGCTTGATTCGGAATGATGAATGGTGAAAAGTGGTCTTTTCTTCAGCTGCACCATCTTTAGCTTCTTCATGACTTTTCTTTAAGCTCCAAAGTGCGTCCTATTTCTGCAAAATTAAACAAAAACTAGTGTAGACTCCAAAATTTGGCAAATAAGTGTAAACTACATAGATTATGTACTAATATAGCCCAAATGTATGAAATGCATGCAGAAAACGATATAAAAGTAGCTATAAAACATGGCGAATTAGGCTCACATCAATCTTCCTGCTAGAGAATATAGTACGCTAGATCATGATCATTATCTTAATTGAATAAGATCGATATATCCACATATCAAATAAATGATTTAATTCAAAATCCTGCAAATAAATTAAACTAGCTAGCTAGCTACCATGTAGATGTAATTTGTAATCTAGGTACATACACGACATATTTATATATTGAGATGGACCCATAGGCGTGCAATTTTCTATACTCAAGCAAAATGGATAGATTTCAGGCAGCTACATGTTTGGTTGGGTAAAATAAACTTACAAGCCATTTTTCGAATGCTTCTTAAGTAACATGGTTAGGCTCAAGATCCATTTACAATTGTTCAAGTAAGAGTTGTGCATCTTGAGCAGATTCAACACCCAGCCTTCCTCAATCATGTATATTTTACAAATTCAAATAAACCAATGAAGAATATAACATAATAAAGATGTCCAAAATAATGCTATGGTATATATACATCTTATGCATTGTTGTTGGCTTGGATATTTTGTTGCCATATATGTTGAACTTCTTTATGAATGTCCAGCTTGTTGAGTGATGCCTGTGTGAGAAAGTGAACAATGGTGCTTATTTCGGCTAAGCAATAATTATGGTCAGGTGACATACACTGCTGAAGTGGGCTTTCTTGAAAACCTCTTGCAATATTATTTCTCCCACTAATTTTTATTGCAGATCATTCGCCTCCACTGTTGAGCCAACTTAAAGGATACAGGAATTAGAATCTTGACTTATCGAAAACAAGGGAGAGGAAGTAGAGGAGGAAAACCCGCCGTTAGAATCCTGTCCCTAAATATGTTGTAAATATATTTGGCCTTCCACTTGCTTAGACCATATCTTTTACAAGTAAGAAAGTAGCCTCTATGAACCATGGAAGTAACATCAAACTCAATGGTTTCTTTATAGTCTTCCCACTCATTGTAATTAATAATTATCAACTCTAAATTAAGAGGGGGGCTGATAACAATCACAAATACATTACTAATCAAGAAAGAACACTATCTATTTCAGAATATCAGTCAATATCAACACACAATAATGAGCACGTTGTAGTTCAATGGCTAGTAATCTTAGTGAGTTGTAAACAAATTAATAGAAATGTATGTGCACACAAACATACATTGAGGATAAAACTCCTAGAGGTATGAACTTTTGAATCTCACAAGGAGCTACACTAGATAGATTTATATTAAGTTAATGTAGGTTCATGAATGACATGATTTTGTCATTTTCTTTGTGAGATCAAAGATCAAATAAGCTAGCTCAAAAAAAATCTATGATTTCATGAAAATTTGAATGAAACTTTTTGCTTTATATTCAATTAAGCGAAGCATTATTGCCCATTACAACTGATTGTGAGATCTAAGCTTTATTGAATTAAGCTAAGCTTTATATTCAATTAAACTAATGAAAAATGGAATGAAACTTATTCCCCATTATCTCTATTAAGTATTTACTTTTGCTTTATATTCAATTAAGCTAAGCTTTATATTAAGTTTACTATATTGACTTTATGGTTCATAATTCATGCCTTACTAGTTGAGTGGCAGAAAAACTACTTCAATTCTTGTCATGGCAATATTTTACATTGATAACCAAATAAAAGTCTTTTTTCGTTCTTTGAATGCTTTGTCATCTAATTGAATCATATAATTGAGCATGCCTTGAAGTGGAAATTAATAATTATCAATCACATATATGATAATATGGATGATTGTTTACAGTTCTTACAAAACAATACCTTGCATTTGCCGCTGCAGCCTAAGTCTCCCCATTGTCCCCGGTATATGACCAAGAAGGTTGTCACTGGCCAGAATGGAACTCAAACTCACTGGTACTAAACCCAAACCTGCTACCCGTCCACTGTACCATTTGTAAGATGCGAATGGGTTTTTCAACAGTGAAATTTTGACAGCACTTGGTAGCCGCCGCTTGTTACTGCTCAATACTCAGTTTTTCCTAGGGTATGTTGATGCGCAATATCTGTTTTGTGCGATTGATTTCACTCTTAGGTTATAGAATTTTAAATTCGAGGGATTTGGATTTGTGATATAAGGTGTGTTGATAATAAAAAAAAAAACATGATGACCTAAGAGCAACCCCAACAGATTCTCCATAATGGGTTTTTGGAGAATATTGGGGTTGATTTTGGTCCAACAGCTTCTCCATTACATTCTCCAAAATAGAGAATGGGGAGAAGAAACAGAGATGATTCCCTAAATTTGGAGAAAACACTATATATTTTGGGGTAAACTCTATAATGGAGAATCTGTTGGAATTCAGTCCAAAAAAGTTCAGAATATGTAATCTATAATTCTCCAAATGGAGAATTATAGATTACATATTCTATAGAGAATAAAGTTCAAAAAAGTTCAGAATCTGTTGGAATTCAGTCCAAAAAAGTTGAGAATATGTAATCTATAATATGTAATCTATAGAGAAGCTTCGGCGGCAATGGAAAAGAAGCGACGATGGGTGAGATATCGACGATGGAGGGACTCGATGATGGAGGATGCAGGTCGGCTCGGCAACGAAGGGAATCGGCTCGGAGGTCGGAGCACAGAGTAATGGAGGATGGAGGACGTCGGAGCGCGCTGGAACTTGGAAGCCTTATCTCTTCGATGTCGCGCACAAGAGAAGATGAAGCTACAGGGAATTTTATTTTTATTTTTAATGAAAAGAAGCGACATCAGTTTGAGTAAAAAAATTAAATAAAAAGAATAACCTTTTACCCCAATAAGAAAGCCTCCAGGGTATATATAATTCATCTTTATGAGGTAAAAGGGTATATACCCCAGATATTTATAAAAAAAACGTCCGGGATATAAAACATGATACAAGTAATATACCAATATAATATAACCCGGATATTTTTTATATGATCCCAGGTATATTTATTTTAATAAAAAAAAATAAAGACATCTTGTCAGTTTTGCCATTATACCCCACAAGTATGAGATCCGGGGTAATAGACTATGGGGTAAAATCCCGATTTTCTACTAGTGTTCGAAGAATTGGAAGCCTACTCGAAGTCGACTCCTGCAACCATCTATAACACCTATTTCCAAGCTTCTGCACATCTATCTAGTGAGTCTCTTTCTTTACCCTTGTTTTTATATAGTGAGGACACTGTAATGTTTAAGTATGTGGTGGGGGAAAGACTTACTTATATTATATTTATGCAAATTGCTTTATACATGGTTACTTTGGAAATGTTATTCATCTATATGCTTACATGTTAATATCCAAATTTTATTTTTATCACCCCATTGAAATTTTTTTGATTAGTGTCATGGAAGTTAGAATTGAACTCGACAATGCAAAATTAGATTCATTAGAGATATAGCATGAAATTGCCTAGCAAAGGGAACTCACAATGAAATACACATTTCTTGAAAACCATGAAAGGAAGTAAAATTTGAAATTGCTTTTGACATGTTGCATGATAAGAGGACGGATGACTTTATATTTTTCATATAATGCTCATATTTTGATATTCCTAGCCTTACCTATCCTTATGCACCATAAAAGCCATATTTATGCCTTATTTCATATTTTGCTCCACATGATCTAAATATTGCCCATTCTTTACCTTATTTCCTTATACGGGGATTATGTTGAGCATGATGTCACATTATGGAGATTGTTATATGGTGTTTGTGTTGTTGCTATTATCATATTTGGAGTTTGGCAGGAAAGTGATAAGTTTATGGAGATTGACCCTGCTCGTTGAGATGTTAGTTCGACGAGATGGGATACCAAGGTTAGGAGTCCGAACCACTAAGTATCTGGGGCCATTCATGACACCCATGTTTGCGACTCGCGAGAATGCAGTGCTGAGGTTAGAGAGGTAAAAGAATTATAGTGAAAAAAGCATTGAGCGATGACAGAAAGGTGAGAAATCAAAGGAAGATGGAATGTGGTATGCAAGTTTGGAAATTACTACACGCATTTCCCCGGATCATTAGCACCACATGGCCAAAAATATCCCACCTTAAGCCCTTTATCAATCTACTCTTTATTGAGCTTAAATTAAAGTCCTCTTGATTATTAATGCTTTGTCACATATGAATTATTTTTGCATAACCCTCCTTTTGTGTGTGAAATTACTTTTATTCACAGGCATGAATCAGTGACATTAGTACCTTTACGAGGATGGTAATTGATTGCAGGGACATATGAGAATGAATCTTTCATGTTGAGAGTTTAATTTCTTCCCCTGTATGACCATTAAAAGTATTTCTTGAGGACAAGCAAGCTTAAGTATGGGGTGTTGATGTGCGCCTATTTCACCATGTTTTATACTATATTTTATGTCGATTTCTGTTGATATTTTATACTTTTATATTGGGAAAGCATGAGAATTGTGTAGTTTATGTTTATTTGCAATATATGAAGATCTACACAAGTTTTTGTTTAATTTCGTAGAAATCGGATGCACTTTGGAGCATAAAGGAAAGTCATAAAGACATTGGAAAAGCTATGGAAGAGCACAGGATACTGCAGCTAGAGAAAACGCCACTTTTCGCCAGTCATCATTCTGAATCAAGCTTTGATGTCTTCATGAAAGTTGTAGCCCTCGAGAAGCTCTTTCCAACGCATATTCATATGCGTCAATCAGACGAACGAGGTCGATATCGACCTAACTTGGTCAATATCAAGTGGATCCCGTCGAGCAGAAATGTCAGAAATCGACAAGAACACTGGGAGCAACCCTGCAGAGGTCGATATCGACCACCTTGGTCGATATCGAGTTGAGAACTTGTCAAAATCTACTCCAGAAGCAAAGATCGAGTGTAGCTGAGAAGATAGGTCGATATCGAGTGAACCCTAGAAGCCGATTTCGAATTCCGAGTTCGAATTCCGAGTTGGATTTCTTCCACATGAAGCAAAGGATATTTTATCCACTTGGAAGATAGTCTATCAACATTAGTAATTCCCTAATTTACCGGGGGAATTCTAATTATTTCTATTTATTTATTTATTTATCTATCAATATTATATCTTAGGAAATAGATAGATAGATATAGACGAAAGATAGATTTGCTTTTTCCTTGAATAGCTAGGATGGAAGCCTATAAATAAAGTCATAGGGGGCGGATTTTCATACATTCAAGCCAAGTCGTCTTAGGACACAAGGATGAGGAGAGAGAGAGAGAGAGAGGAGGAGGAGGAACGTTTGGAAGGTTTTGTTAGTTTTAGATTTAGTTTAATGTTAAAGTTAGTTTCTTTCATCATGTTTGCTTTCTAATTTCCTTCTTCTAGGTTTGGGGTGATCTCAACATAGATATGTGTGTTTGATTTATGAATTCACGATTAGGTTTTTATGAAGCGAAAGTGAATTAATTATGAATTTGGATAGTAATTAGGCTTTGCTTGCGATATTCGGTTAATCCTAATTAAGAAAAGGTAGAAACAAAGCATCTTTATTTGTTATATTTTATTATTTTTATTCGACACACATTCTACTCGACACCAACAACCATTCCCTCTCCATCCCTCGACATCGACCCCTTTTTTCTTTGTCGACATCCACCCTCATCACTTCTTCCTGCTATCCCGAACCTCAAAACACACTAAACCTAGAACCACTGACTTCTCTCCTGAGGACAAACTTGACTCGACTATCCTATAGAGGGGTCTTGACTACAAATTTATTTGGTCGAGAAACCCTCTCGTCAACGCTGGTTTGACTGGCCGGAAGGGGTGTTGCAGTCGGGAAGGTCATCGGATCTGACGGGAAGTGAAGAGCGAGATGCTGGAGAGAAATAGGGAGATGGTTTATTTGGGGAAAAATAAAATACTTATGGAGTACTAAATATTTTTATTTATTGGTATTTTGCAACTTCAATTCGTTACCATATTATTATTTAACTTTTAACAACAAAAATTGTCATTGTAAAAAATAGCCTAGCCTATAGCAACGACCAAGTCCTTGTTGTGTTATTTATGAAAATTCTATTGTAACAATTGTGTTGTTGCTAAAAATAGAGTCCACATTTCCATCCAACCCGCCAATGCTTATAGGAGCGCCAAATGAATTTTTCATTGTTGCAACAACCTTTTGCAACGAAAATTTTTAGTAGATGTAAAAAACACATATTTTGCAACGAAAATAAAATGTGGTTGCCAAAAGTTGTTGCGATATGCCATTTTTCGTATAGTGCTAGGTGAGGTTTTTAATATGACAGTTTTGTATTAGTAGTGATGTACATACAAAGGGGAGTGTTATAATATTATTATTATATGTGGATATACATGGGAAACCATAGTTAGATTTGTGGGCCAAGGTGTGTAATCTCTATATAAAGGGTCATTTGGAACCCTAATGAATACATCAGTTCTTCTCTCTTCTCCCTATGTCTTTGTCACTCTAATATCTATTTCCTTCACTTTATTGTTGTAGGAGGAAATCGAGTTCAAAATATAATAATAAATCACACTAGATTGTTTCCACGCAAATAAATACAAGACTCCCTCCCGATGTAGCAAAAGAAAGTCAGGATCGATCCTCGAGGAAGCGTGTCAGCGATTCTTAGATAACAGGCGAATCTCACGAACGGTGATCGACTACAGAGTACTCGACCTCGACTAGGTGGTAGTCCACAGGGGTCAGCACAGTCGATTTCGAGCAACAACAGGCACTGGGGAGTAGTCAACGTCGAGTAGGTCTCCTCGATGTCGAGTCGAGATGGTCGAAGTCGAGTAGGTCTAGTCGTGGTCGAGTACCTACAGAAACACAAACGACAACGATCTCGCTTGATCGAGTGTGAGTAGTCGACGTCGACTAGGTTTAGTCGAAGTCGAGTAGATTGAAGAAACATAACGAATTGCATATTTCGAAATAAACAATATAAAAGAAAGCTTCCAAGACCGGGGTTTGCACAACGATAACCAAACATGCATAAGGCAAGAAAAAGAGAGATAACCATGCAATCACATCAAAGGATCAAGCTTTCGCCTTTTCCAACAATTAGACAACTCTTTCAAGAAACCCTAATTGTATCTACCAATTTTATGTTTATAATCCAAGTTATTAACCTGAATCTCTATTAATTATGTAATAAACATATAAAAGGCAGTGGATGATCAAAACACAATAAAGGTCGAATCTTTACCTCAATCATGCGTGGCTACCGTCGGGCTCACTCCGACCCTAGAAGTATGTGGACTACTCGCTTCTCATCATAAGAAACATCATCAATAATAAAAGAAAACTAAATTGCATTAATAAACTAAAGCAAAGCTTACAACCGATCGAAGCCAATTTCGCTCTCGTCAAATACAACTTCTAAAGACTCCAAGCTTTCTCTTCTAACTCTCTAACTTTTGGCTTATGTGTAAATTGGAATGAATGAAAAACTAGCCCCATAGGCTTTATTTATAGGACTTAATCCTTGCTAGTCAAGGTAACAAATTCTATCTATTTCTAAAGATAAAACTTAAATAAATAAAACATTAATCTAAAAAGGTAAATATCTAAATCTCTTCATATGGTGAATAATTTTCTCTCCATAGATAGATCTTGATTAACTCGTGATAGAACCGGCCTTGCTTCGTGCCCAACTAGTCCACACGTCCTCGGATTGGCCCAATGGACTCATGGCCTAAAAACAGCGTAGTCGACGTCGACCAGTTCTAGTCGACGTCGAGTAGTCTCCTCGATCTTGGGTGATCTTCGGCGTCTCGAATAGCCTTCTTCTCTTCGAGCTTGGGTGATCTTCAGCCAATTCCGCTCTCGCTTCACAACTCCAATCGGCCGCTCACTCTCTCTCTCTCTCTACTTCTCCTGCTTACTTCCCCTCCTAGAATTGAATTATCCCTGAAACTGAGCCCCATGGGCTTTATTTATAGCATTCTATTCCTTGCTACTCAAGGATAGAATATCTATATCTATATCTAAAACTATATCTAATATGCTTCAAGTGGATAAATTGTCTTCAAGTGGATAAAACTCTTTCTTCCATGATGTATCTTGATAGATTGGATAGAATTCGGTCTTCTTCGAGCCCAAGTAATCCCACACCGAGTAGGATTCGTCAAGCCACGTCATACAGCTTCTGGATTCGTCGTCGATGTCGACTAGGGTCTTGTCGACATCGAGTAGAAGTGTTGTCGACTGGCTTTGCTCGACAAGGCTCGGACATGGCTCCTGGGCGTCGTCGACCTCGACAAGGCTTTGTCTATGTCGACTACGTACTTCCCTTCCGCTGGAGCGAGTTGCTTCTTCCGCTGCAGCGAGAGCGTTGATCCGCAGGTGCGAGAACCCCCTTCCGCTGGAGCGAGTTGGCGAGATCCTTCGTCTTGGTGCATCCCGCCGGCAGCGAAGATTTCTGCGGCAGCGAGCGGTTCGCTGCAGCGAGTCGAATCGCTGGTAGCGAGTGCTGCCTGATCGTCTTCGTCCTCGGCTTGCCTCTTCTTCTCGTCGACTCCAGGTGTGGCGCTGAGGCGTCGTCGATCTCGACTAGGGCTTGTCGAGATCGAGTAGGGCTCCGGAGCTGGGTTGGTCTGGCTCTCGACATTGCTCCTAGTCGACAAGGCCTGTGCTCGGACATGCTCGTCTAGATCGAGTAAGGCCTACTCGATATCGAGTAGCCCGGGCTCTCGTCTTGATTCGACTGGTTCCGCTACTTCTTTGACCTTGGACTTCTGTAGTGGTTTTCCGTGCTTTTCTGACCTTCCTTAGAGTTGCTGTAAAATGTCTCGAATTCTGCAAATTTAAACAGAAACTGGTGTAGATTCCATAATTTGGCAAATAAACATAAACTACATAGATTCTGTACTATCTAACCCAAATGTATGCAAAGTATGCAGAAAATGATATTAAAGTTACTGTAAAATATGGCAAATTCAGCTCACAACAGGTTACAAGAGGGTCGGCGTTTCATTGGTTGTTGTGGTAAACACAACAACCATATAGCAGAGCAAATGAATCAGACTCTTCTGGCGAAAGCAAGGTGTATGTTTTCTAATTCAGGTCTTGACAGGCGATTCTGGACAGAAGCAATTTCAATGGCTTGCTATCTCGTTAATCGGAGCCCACACAGGTATCGACTACAAAACACCTTATGAGGTGTGGATTGGAAAGGTTACGGACTACTCTAATTTGAGAGTTTTTGGGTGCACTGCTTTTTATCATGTTGATGAGGGTAAACTAGCTAGAGCCAAGAGCAAATAAGGGAGTTTTCATGGGGTATGGTATTGGTGTGAAAGGGTACAAGATCTGGTATGATAATAAGATTATACTTAGCAGAAGTGTAGTCTCTTATGATAGTTCTTTGCTGAATTATAGGAAGAAGACCAGTGATTTAGTTGAGAAAGAGGTTATTGCTGAGGAGGTGAAGTTGGACTTCACTCCATCTGAGAGTCAGGTATCTAATTTGCTCACCAACCAATCATCACTGCCAAGTACTACTGAGTTAGACATTGTTGAGACAGAGGATATACCACTAGACACAGGAGCAGGTGGAGCGACACATCGCATTATTGCTCTAGATCGGCAAAGAAGGGCTAACATTATACCTCTTGCGAGATATAGGTCTGATGAGTTGGTGGGATATGCCTTGCAGGTGGTCGAGGAGGTGGAGGATGATGCTCCATCCACCTACAAGGCTTCTGTTTCAGGAGATGAGTCAGCATAGTGGCTTGCAGCAATGGGACAACAGATGGAGTTTCTTCAAAAGAATCAGACTTGGGAGCTTGTCAAATCGCCTCCTGATAGGAAGGTGATTTTCTCACCAGTGCTAAGACATACTTCTATCAAGGTGCTAATAGCAATGGTTGCACATCAGGATTTGGAGCTTGAGCAACTAAATGTGAAGACAGCTTTCCTACATGGAGAGTTGGAGAAGGAAATATATGTCTCAGTCGGATGGTTTTCAGGTTCCTGGAAAAGAGAACCATGTTTGCAGATTGAAGAAGTCTTTGTATGGGCCTGAAACAGTGACCAAGGAAGTGGTATAAGCGATTTGATACCTATATGGTACAACTGGGATACAACAGGAGTCCATATGATTGTTGTGTTTACCACAACAGTCTGGATGATGGTTCGCATATTTACCTAGTATTATACGTGGATGATATGTTAATTGCTACTCAGAACAAGTCAGATATTCAGAAGCTGAAGGATTGTCTAAGTGCAGAGTTTTATATGCAAGATCTGGGCACTGCTCGAAAAATTCTAGGAGTAGAGATCTATACAGACAGGAAGCAGAGAAAACTCTTCTTATCTGAAGAAGGGTACATCAAAAGATATTGAGAAGGTTTGGAATGTCCTCGGCTAAGTCTATAGATACTCCAATGGCGTCTAATATCAAGCTCGGAATGTACACACTTCAGACAGAGGAGGAGAAGGAGTACATATCTAAGGTCCCATATGCGAGCGCAGTTGGGAGTTTGATGTATCCTATGGTCTGCACTCAACCAAATCTAGCATTTGTTGTTAGTGTGGTAAGCCACTTTATGGTTCAACCTGGGAAAGTACACTGGCAAGCTGTGAAGAGGATCTTCAGGTATCTCAGAGGCACTACTGATGTTGGTTTGTGCTATGGGAATGATACAGAGTGCTTGGTTGCTAGGTTTTCATACTCTGATTATGCCGGCGATGTGGATAGTAGGAGATTGATGATTGGCTACGTTTTCACTCTTGGGAGTTCTGTGGTGAGTTGGAAAGCAAATCTACAACCTAAAGTCACTTTGTTTACCACTGAGGCAAAGTACATGGCGTTGACAGAAGCTGCTAAGGACGGAATCTGGCTTAAGGGCTTGGTCAATGATCTAGACCTACATCAGGATCAAGTTTTAGTATATTGCGACAACTTGAATGCAACATGCTTAACCAAGGATCATGATCATCATGAGAAGACGAAGCACATTGATGTCAGGTACCATTTTCTGAAGAATGAGAAGAGAAACAGGGTGAAGAAGGTGGGAACAGCTGATAATCCCGTTGAGTTATCATGCGGGGCAGTCTGGGCCCTTCTTCAAGGACCAATCTAAGGAAGAGAAACGTCTAGGGCACTTTGTCATGGGTGTATCTGTTTTTATGAGGATTCAAGTGAAGGTGGAGATTTGTTAATGTGAGTTGAATCATCGTTGACCGGCGACACATCGAAGGGTCCGGGGGACGGAGCACCTCAACGGTGGTCTCGCTATTGATTGTAAACGGGCCTATCGTCTGTCTATTTTGGGCTTTCAGTCCATTGTCTATTTAGGGTTTCATGAGTCTCTTCATATACTCATGAAACGATGACCCCTTGTAACCTTAATTTGTTTTGCTTCGTCTAATACAAATCTGGTTCTCTTCCCGTGGACGTAGGTAACTCACCGTTGCCGAACCACGTAACAGCTAGGGTTGCTTCCACTTCCATTGGACTAAGTCAGGCCGCTTCCGACGCCACCAGTAGATCCATCTTTCAAGGCGCCTTCAAGCACAACCATCAACTGGTTTCGAACTTTCCGTTGTCACTAAGTTTAATGATAGATCTTCCTCCCTCCATTACCCATGTTGACCATCAACTGATTGAATTTGTAAGATTTTTCTATCAATATTTGAACCTTTAGGGTTTGTAAATAGTTGAGGGTTTTTTTCATTTAGTTTCTCTGTGTTTTTTTTTTAATTTGTTGTTAGATTGCAAGGGTTTGAGAACATTATTTTTTAATTTATTGTTCAATTTTTAGGTACATTTGTAGACTTCATGGACAAATTGATATGTAATTCTCCTCGTATGCCATTAATGTAGGTGTTCTTGTTTATGAGTGTTTCATAGTACTAGTGGAGAAGGATGTGGTGTCTCTTCCGAGAGGTTTGCGGTTACATAGATTAAAGGGGAAGAAGGGGAAGTGTGCTAGTTATTTTAGAGAAGGATGAGTGTCTTGACTACAAAACCACTGGCACAATTGTGCATGTAGTGGTATTCATGGGTTTTTTCTTTAAAAAAAAAAATATTGCACAACTGTTTTTTTTAGATAACGCATTTGAAAAGAAATTTTAAAAAAATAAAAGGAAAAAGAAACATAGCTCTTTTTACAAAAAAGCGTTGTCCTTGTTCTTTTTACATCACTTTTTTTAAAAACGTCCTTAAATGTCTCTTAGTGCTTTGATTAACAACACCTTAGAGCATGCCCAATAGGTACTCTATTTTGGAAAATATTGGACTTTCGGGGAATATTGGACTTATATTTGGCCCAACAGTTTCCCAATTCATTCTCCAAAATAGAGATGAGTAGGGCAAATAGGCTTGCTTGCCCCATATTTGCAGCAACGCTAAATTTTTTTGGCGGCCTCCCTTCTCTCACGTTCTTGATCGTCGTGGCTCTGCCTCTCTTCCTCCACCATTTCTCCATCTCCATCAAGCATTCAAGCTTCTCGTCACGTTGATTTTCAATTTATGACATCCCAATTTAAGATTCCATGAATTTCACACGCCCCTCTCTCCTCCAGATGTCTATTAAAGTAGCCATGTTGAAATACACAGTTTAGCTCCATATTCTATACACTTTGCATATTTTAGGTTGGGAATATGTCAAATTTATGCAATATATGCTTATTTGAAAGAAATGGAGATCTACATAAGTTTTGGTTTAATATTACAGAATATGGAGCCATTTCGGGAGAAAACCAAGAAGTAAAGACGGAAGTGGAAAGCTACTCGATATCGACGAGTCTTTGTCGATATCGACTAAAGGAGTCCAGACACACCATGATCGAGGACAACCATGTCGAGAAGATGGGGAATGAAGCAACCTGACTCCAGGACACTCCTCGATATTGAGTTAGTTACTCGATATCGACAAAGCCTTGTGATGTCACTAAAATAGCCATGTCTTTTTGAATATGTTAGATCCATATTCTATACATTTTGCATATTTCGGGTTGGGAATATGTCGAATTTATGTAGTTTACGCTAATTTGTTAGAAATGGAGATCTACATAAGTTTCTGTTAATATTGCAGAATATGGAACCATTTCGGGAGAAAACCAAGAAGCAAGGACGGAGGCCCAAGTCTACTCGATGTCGACTAACCCTAGTCGATCTCGACAACCCATGTCTAGGCACCTGCACTGATCGAGGAGCCTATGTCGAGAAGCTGAAGATGAAGAACCCGACTCCGGAACCTTCCTCGAGATCGAGTACCCAACTCGAAATCGACTAAGCCTTGAAGACCATGCCCGGAGTCGAGGACACCTTGGTCGAGGATGTCGAAGATGAGTTACCCGACCTGGCTCCCAGACATCTTCCTCGAGATCGAGGAAACTCCTCGAGGTCGACAAGAACTGAAGCCTTTAACAGATTTGTTAATATGCTGCAAGAACTGAATGTCTCTATTCCTTTTACAGAAGCCCTGCAAGAGATGCTTGGATATGTCAAATTTCTAATGGAAATTCTAAGCAAGAAGTGATCCATCTCAGAGATCGCAGGCGAATGCAAAGTACGCCACTTCCCTGAAAAGAGACCTGACCCTGGTAAGTTTTCTGTTATTGTGGGTTTTGGACAATATAAATATGAGTCTTTGTGTGATTTAGGAGCAAGAGTGAGCATCATGGCTTTATCAATCTGGCGGAAGGTAAAAATAGGATGCATAGAGCCTGTGGATGCCAAGCTATACATGGCAAAAAATAAAGTGGTCTTCCCTACCGGTATAGTTGAGAATGTCCCCGTCCAGGTTGGTAAATTCTTTGTTCCAGCAGATTTCCTTCTTATAGACTATGCTGAAGATCCTACTAGCCCTATTATTCTTGGTAGACCATTCTTAGCTACTGCAGATGCCAAGATTAGTGTTAAGAATCGATCGCTCACCTTCACCATAGGCGACGAGGTTTTAGATTTCTCTTTTGGCCCTGCAAAGGAGGAAATTTCATGGCTGGAGGTAAAGAGCATCAGCAACCACGGGACCAAGCAAACAGCGGAGGAAGGCACCAGTACCGTACTCGAGATCGACCAACCTTCCTCGATCTCGACAACCCTTCTGCTCAATCTCGACAAGCCTTTGTCGACCTCAACTTCCTCTGCTGACCCACTGACTTGCCCAGAGCCTAAGTATGGGGTCCCTGTACTCGATATCGACCAGCCGTACTCGACATCGACTAACCCCAAGCCCGAAGATTTCTGTTTTGGGTCCAAAAAGGTAAGTTCAGGTATGCATTCTACTCCCCCTCAGTCCATTAAGAAATTTATCAATAATTTAAGGGGTTGTAAGGCCCCGTGGTGAGAAAATCTGCGGAAACTAAGAGCTGGAAGGAAGAAGAAGAAAGAGAAGGAAGATTATGCAAGCAACCACCAGTCAGCTGAGCTTGCATACTACAATCAGGACCTAGATGATCCAGGAGAAGAGCCAAGCATGAGCAGGCCCCACACTAATGGTCCTTGAGCGCAAACGGAGAAGTCGGCCTAGCGACTCTAAAATCTAGAGCATGTATATAAGACTTTATGAATTTTGGGACTTTTAAATTTTTTGGTTTTTGGTTTTGGTTTTATGCCCTTTAGAATACTTCATGTGGATAGTCTTGTTTTTGTGTGCAATCTAACACTTTTAGGTCGGCAAGCATATAAGGATCGCGAAAAGTGGAATAAGAAGTCCTTGAAAAACAGTCAGAATCGACGAAGGACAAGTCGACAACGATAAGGAGGAGCAGCCCAGAAACTTGTCGATCTCGAGTAGGCCAACTCGATATCGACTAAGCCACCAGAAGCTCCTCGACTTCAGAAGACACTAGACGCAGAAACCTCCTCGAGATCGAGTTGCGCTACTCGAGATCGACAAAGATTTGTTACTCGACATGCTTGTTCTGCCCTCCTCGATGTGTTATCATGTGAGTTCCTTCTTTTACTCTTGTTTTTATTTGATTTTATACAGTGGGGACACTGCATATTTTAAGTATGGGGTGGGGGAAGGGTTCATTATCATTATCATTATTATATATTTAGTCTTGCTATTGGTTTTACATGGCGAAAGATTAGTCCTTTGATGCGATTCACATGATTATCTGTTCTATTTCTGCCTTATCCATGCTTGGTTATCATTGTTGCAAACCCCAATCTTGGAAGCCCTTTTCATACAGTTTAGTTCGAAATCCCAAAGCAATTGCCTTGACTTTATTTTCTTTCGTTTTAGTTTCTGTCCTCCTCGAGATCGACTAGCACTCCTCGATCTCGAGTTACTGATCTTCAACCCAGGTCGTTCTAACTTCTGTGTGCAGGCAATCGACCAAGACAACCCGACGTCAATGAAGACCCAACTCGATCTCGAGTAGGCTCTTGTCGAGATCGACCACCACCCTGTGCTTGCTGTTGCGCTGCGTTTGACTGTCCGATCTTCTGTCGAGGTGCTGTACTCGAGATCGAGGACATCTGTGGTCGACTTCTGTCTGTGAGATTTCACCGCTGCCTAGGATCCGCTAACACGCTTCCTCGTGGATCGATCCTGACTTCCCACTACTGCATCGGGAGGAAGTCTTGTAATCATTTGCAAGGGACGGAATCTGGTTTACCTTATTTTATTTACATTCTATTTTGCATACTCGATTTCCTCCTACAACAAATTGGCGCCATTGTCGGGGAAGCTATCATTCGCGCCTTAGGTAGTTAGTTCTCACATCTGCGTTGAGTTACTTTACAGGTGTATGCGCCGTTCTGGTCAACCACCTGAGTTTGACGGCTTAGACAACCCAGAACGTCTTATACAAGCCCACGCTAGACTGAAAAGAGCCATGACGGCCGCTGAGACACAAGAACAGCTGATTGCGAGGCTTACAAGGGAACTAGCCGCTAAGATGCTGCTATCGCCGCTGAAAAAGAAGGAAGAGAACAAGCGGAAGCTGAGCTTGCCTAATACCCAACCACTACAGAGGATTATATGCATCCAACTCTCGTCGTGCCTGAATCAGCGATTCTAATCCCAGAAAACTCTTATGAAATTCGCACTCAATTTCTTATAGAGCTTAAAAATAATGCTTTTTATGGAAAATTTAATGAGTGTCCTCTTGATCATATTACCAACTTTTCTGACATGTGTCGTACTCTTGCTGAAGGTACAACTTTGGAATATATCAAGATGAAAGCTTTTCGCTGGTCCCTCGCTGGACCTGCACTGAAGTGGCTTGAAGGACTGAAACCAAGATCGCTTACAACATGGGCCCAAGTAGAGCAAGAGTTCCTGAAAAAATTCTTCCCACCCGCCAAGACAGCACTCCTCCGCCAGAAAATCACAGCTTTCAAACAAAAGCCTGGGGAACCGCTGGCAAAGGCATGGGAATGCTACAAAGAACTGCTGCGATCTTGCCCTACTCATGGACAACCACCCTACGTCATTCAGGAGATCTTCTTCCATTCTCTTGACCAAGTCACTAAGGACAGAATCAACCAGTATACTCGCTATGAGTATCTGACGATGCCACCAATTGACGCCTGGGGTGTGCTAGACAAGCTCACCAATTATGACAACAAATATGGATCTACTGCAAACTATGAGGAGAACTCCTATGCCAGGTCAGCACCATCTATGCCACTCTATGAGCCAGCAAAGGAGATTGACCCAGATGTCAGGGAGTAGTTCTACAGAGACCAGAATCGCAAGCTCCTCAAGCAAGTCAAATATTTGTCTGTCAACCAGCCTTGCATCGAATGCGGATCACAGCGGCACACCACTATTGAGTGCCCACACACTGAGCAAGTCAGAATGGCAGAGACACATGAAGAGGCAGCCTACGCTAGGGGTCCAAATCGCTACATGGGAGATCAAAGGTTCTATCAACCACAGTGGAACCAAGGTCCCCCTAGGAATCCCCGACCCTAGAGAGCTCCAGGACATCCAGAAAGGGATCAAAAGAAGGATGATCTGCAGCTGATCCTTGAGGAGATGCGTCAGAATCAGGGAACCATCAACACCAGTTCCAGAACATCACTACAAAATTTGGAGAACTGGACATCTGGAAAAGGATAATAGAGACCCAGATGGGTCAAATCGCTGCGCAGATCCCACGACCATCCGGACAGCTCCCTGGGCAAACAGAACCAAATCCTAACTGAAAGACCGGACACGTCGCAGCAATCAAACTCAGAAGTGGGGATCAATTACACGAGACAGAGGTTGGGAAACAGCAAGGCAAGGCAGAGCAGCAACTCGAGACAGAGCAAGATCAACTCGATCTAGAGGAACAGCAAGCCGAGGTCGACGACTCTGCAACACCTCCGACGTCTGATCTGGCTCCAAAGCAGAAAAAGCAACTGCCTTTTCCTTCCAAAGCACAAAAATATCCCACTGCAGGTAGATTTAATAGATTTGTTAATATGCTGAAAAAACTGAATGTCTCTATTCCTTTTACAGAAGCCCTGCAAGAGATGCCTGGATATGTCAAATTTCTAATGGAAATTCTAAGCAAGAAGCGATCCATCTCAGAGATCGCAGGCGAATGCAAAGTACTCCACTTCCCTGAAAAGAGACCTGACCCTGGTAAGTTTTCTGTTATTGTGGGTTTTGGACAATATAAATATGAGTCTCTGTGTGATTTAGGAGCAAGTGTGAGCATCATGCATTTATCAATCTGGCGGAAGGTAAAAAGAGGATGCATAGAGCTTGTGGATGCCAAGCTATACATGGCGAAAATTACAGTGGTCTTCCATACAGGTATAGTTGAGAATGTCCCCGTCCAGGTTGGTAAATTCTTTGTTCCGGCAAATTTCCTTATTATAGACTATGTTGAAGATCCTACTAGCCCTATTATTCTTGGTAGACCATTCTTAGCTACTGCAGATGCCAAGATTAGTGTTAAGAATCGATCGCTCACCTTCACCATAGGCGACGAGGTTTTAGATTTCTCTTTTGGCCCTACAAAGGAGGAAATTTCATGGCTGGAGGTAAAGAGCATCAGCAACCACGGGACCAAGCAAACAGCGGAGGAAGGCACCAGTACCGTACTCGAGATCGACCAACCTTCCTCGATCTCGACAACCCTTCTGCTCAATCTCGACAAGCCTTTATCGACCTCAACTTCCTCTGCTGACCCACTGACTTGCCCAGAGCCTAAGTATGGGGTCCCTGTACTCGATATCGACCAGCCGTACTCGACAACGACTAACCCCAAGCCCGAAGATTTCTGTTTTGGGTCCAAAAAGGTAAGTTCAGGTATGCATTCTACTCCCCCTCAGTCCATTAAGAAATTTATCAATAATTTAAGGGGTGGTAAGGCCCCGTGGTGAGAAAATATGCGGAAACTAAGAGCTGGAAGGAAGAAGAAGAAAGAGAAGGAAGATTATGCAAGCAACCACCAGTCAGCTGAGCTTGCATACTACAATCAGGACCTAGATGATCCAGGAGAAGGGTCAAGCATGAGCAAGCCCCACACTAATGGTCCTTGAGCGCAAACGGAGAAGTCGGCCTAGCGACTCTAAAATCTAGAGCATGTATATAAGACTTTATGAATTTTAGGACTTTTAAATTTTTTGGTTTTTGGTTTTGGTTTTATGCCCTTTAGAATACTTCATGTGGATAGTCTTGCTTTTGTGTGCAATCTAACACTTTTAGGTCGGCAAGCATATAAGGATCGCGAAAAGTGGAATAAAAAGTCCTTGAAAAACAGTCAGAATCGACGAAGGCCAAGTCGACAACGATAAGGAGGAGCAGCCCAGAAACTTGTCGATCTCGAGTAGGCCAACTCGATATCGACTAAGCCACCAGAAGCTCCTCGACTTCAGAAGACACTAGACGCAGAAACCTCCTCGAGATCGAGTTGCGCTACTCGAGATCGACAAAGATTTGTTACTCGACATGCTTGTTCTGCCCTCCTCGATGTGTTATCATGTGAGTTCCTTCTTTTACTCTTGTTTTTATTTGATTTTATACAGTGGGGACACTGCATATTTTAAGTGTGGGGTGGGGGAAGGGTTCATTATCATTATTATATATTTAGTCTTGCTATTGGTTTTACATGGTGAAATTTTAAATTTTTATGTTATGCATTCATGTTTAAAATTTTATACATTTTAGTCTTAATTTTAGTTGCATAGAAAAAAAATCAAAAAAATAGAAAATGTCGAAAAAAGGAAAAATTGCATGTTTAAAATTTTTGCATTGTTTTAGTTTTTATACCCTAACTTAGATGTCCTATGATGATGAATAATGATTGACTTGATCATATAAATCCTATGGCATGTTTGGAAGGTTTAGCCTAAGTCCTCGAAATTGTTTTTATGTGGATTGTGAACTTCTGATGAAATTGAGCACATATGATCCTAAGCTAAAGGTTAAAATCCAACAAAAATTGTCCTAGTGAGAATTTTGGCCTTATAGGGAGAACATTAAAAATCCCTCTGTTTTCTTGAGTGTATTTACTCTTCCTATGCATCTCGAAATATTGTGATAGTTATTCAAAGCCAATGCATTTATATGTTAATGTGAATGAGAATTAAATGATGGAGGCACCTTTTAAGCCAATTTTATTCTCTCTTTACCTACCCTGCATTATCCCTGCTTGAAGCCAGAACATTAGCCGGATACTTTTATTGTGAACTCCACAAAATTATCCTTACCCAAATTGAGCTTGACCCCCATTTGGGAATTAAGACTTAGAGTTGGTTGGAATGATGATTTGTGGAAGGAATGAGCTTATGTTTCAATTCAAGCAAGAAGGATTTTTTAGTTTATTGAGATATGGGTTGGTTTTATATTTCTATACATACTATGTAAAAGGATTTTTGGCTCACCTTATAAATGCACCATTAGTTTTATGCTATTTTCGTTTCAAAAAAAAATCGAAAAAAGAGAAAAGCAAAAGAAAAAAAAATATAGTTTGCAATTATGAATAAAGTGCATGAGCCAAATTTACCTTATTTCTTTCAAGATACATACTTTGGAGAGGGTAAGGAAGTTTGAAAGGTTACATACTTCATTGAGAAAAGTTGGAGAGTTTGGTTGATACATATGATTGAGAGTTATGGTTGTGTTGGAGATTTAGGAGTCTTGATTCCCGAATTTTATTAAGCACCACATGGCCAAATAATTCCATACCTTATTATTTTTTACCAAGCCCCATTACAACCCCGTCGAATGGAATCTTCTTTGAAGACTTCTATTGAGCAAAGTCCTCCTGATAATTCTTATTGCATTTTCATAATTGGTTGCGAAGTGGATTTATATTTAAATTGCAATGTTTATGAGATTATATATGGAATCGAGTTGAGAGTTGATCTTTATAGCCTAAACACATTGAGAGTTGAGTGTAAACACATTATCCCTGTGAGGTTGGATTTATATTGCCTATGCATATGGATCGCTCATATATGTGTGATGACGTTAAAGTCGCTTGTCTTACATTGTTACTACTTGAGATGTTGCTTTTGACTAAAGGGCGAAGACTGGAAGGATGTGTTGTAGGTCTTGGTTATTGTTTGGTTATTGCTTGAGGACAAGCAAGTCTAAGTATGGGGTGATTTGATGTCACTAAAATAGCCATGTCTTTATGAGTATTTTAGTTCCATATTCTATACATTTTGCATATTTCGGGTTGAGAATATGTCGAATTTATGTAGTTTATGCTAATTTGTGAGAAATGGAGATCTACATAAGTTTCTGTTTAATATTGCAGAATATGGAACCATTTCGGGAGAAAACCAAGAAGTAAGGACGGAGGCCCAAGTCTACTCGATGTCGACTAACCCTAGTCGATCTCGACAACCCATGTCTAGGCACCTGCACTGATCGAAGAGCCTATGTCGAGAAGCTGAAGACGAAGAACCTGACTCCCGAACCTTCCTCGAGATCGAGTACCCAACTCGAGATCGACTAAGCCTTGAAGACCATGCCCGGAGTCGAGGACACCTTGGTCGAGGATGTCGAAGATGAGTTACCCAACCTGGCGCCCGGACACCTTCCTCGAGATCGAGGAAACTCCTCGAGGTCGACAAGCCATGAGCCATGTCCGAGCAAGTGGAAAAGAGCTACCCGACACGGCCGAGCAACCTAGTCGACGAGCCACCTTTACTCGAGATCGAGTAAGGTCCTCGAGATCGACTAAACCCTGGAGCCAGAGTCCAAGCCCATTCGAGGAAGACCAAGCCGAGACGCCGAGCCACTGAAGTCGACGTCACTTCTACTCGAGATCGAGGAACCTTCCAGAAGCCGCGTAACGCGTTGTGAGCTGTCCTACTCGGATTGGGATTCCTTGGAGCCGAAGATTGCCGAAGCTCTATCCGATTCTATAAAGTTACATCATGAAGGAGAAGATCTATCCACTTGAAGACTGTAGATATAATTCCCATTTATAGATTTAATTATATTGTTGCTTTTATTTATCATTAAGTTTTTTAGATATAGTTTCAGATATAGATATAAATATTCTATCCTTGAATAGCAAGGAATAGAAGGCTATAAATAAAGCCCATGGGGCAGATTTTAGAAAAATTCAATTGACAAGCTAGAGAAGTAGTTTACAAGGAGAATTTAGGAGTTCGAAGGTTTTAGGGTTTTGGCGTTCAACGAGAGTTGGATTGCCGGGATTGTAAAGGCTTTGAATTTAGTTTAATGCAAGTTATTTCTTTTCATCAATCAATGTCTGAGGTTGCGATGAAGCGCGAGCAGTCCACCCACTTCTAGGGTTGGAGCGAGCCCGACGATAGCCCTGCGTGTTTGAGGTAAAGATCCGACTTTTATCATGTTTTGAGCATCTGCTACTTGTTATGTGTTTATTACCCATCTAATGGAGGTCCATGCTAACAACTTGGATTGTAAACATAAAATCGGTAGAGACAATTAGGGTTTCTTGAAAGAGTTGTCTAATTGTTGGAAAAGGCGAAAGATTAGTCCTTTGATGCGATTCACATGATTATCTGTTCTATTTCTGCCTTATGCATGCTTGGTTATCGTTGTTGCAAACCCCAATCTTGGAAGCCCTTTTCATACAGTTTAGTTCGAAATCCCAAAGCAATTGCCTTGACTTTATTTTCTTTCGTTTTAGTTTCTGTCCTCCTCGAGATCGACTAGCACTCCTCGATCTCGAGTTACTGATCTTCGACCCAGGTCGTTGTAGCTTCTGTGTGCAGACAATCGACCAAGACAACCCAACGTCGATGAAGACCCAACTCGATCTCGAGTAGGCTCTTCTCGAGATCGACCACCACCCTGTGCTTGCTGCTGCGCTGCGTTCGATTGTCCGATCTTCTGTCGAGGTGCTGTACTCGAGATCGAGGACATCTGTGGTCGACTTCTGTCCGTGAGATTTCACCGCTGCCTAGGATCCGCTGACACGCTTCCTCGTGGATCGATCCTGACTTCCCACTGCTGCATCGGGAGGAAGTCTTGTAATCATTTGCAAGGGACGGAATCTGGTTTGCCTTATTTTATTTACATTCTATTTTTCATACTCGATTTCCTCCTACAACACCTTGAAGACCAGGCCGGAGTTGAGGAAGAAGCCTGATCGAGGAGCCGCGGAGAGCTACTCGACTTGACCAGACAACCGGACACTGAGCACCACTCTCCTCGATATGGACAAACCTAGAGCACATGTCCGGGCATCGTCGAGAAGAAGCTGCTCGACAACACCAGGCCAACCGAAGTCGATGACGCCAGTCCTCGATATCGAGTAATCTACTCGATATCAACAAAACCTGAGAGCCAGTGTCCGAGAAAATCGAGAACCAGCTACCCGAGCATGCCGCTGAAGCCTAGTCGATGAACCAGTCTCCTCGATATCGAGGACTTTACTCGATATCGAGTAAAGGGACCCTGAGCCCCGTTACGCAGTTTGGGATGTCCGATGCGGTTTTGGATTCCTTGAGGCCGAAGGTTGTCCGAGTCTATCAAGATCTATCCGATTCTATCCAAGTTTATTGATGTGAGCCTAATTCGCCATGTTTTACATGTACTTTTATATCGATTTCTGCATGCATTTCATGCATATTGGGCTAGAATAATACAGAATCTGTGTCGTTTACACTTATTTGCAATATATGGAGGTCTACACAAGTTTTTGTTATATTTCGCAGAAATCGGACGCACTTTGGAGCTTAAAGGAAACTCATGGAGAAGCTAAGAATGGTGCAGCTGGAGAAAAGGCCATTTTTCACCATTCTTCGTTCTGAATCAAGCTTTTATGTATTCATAAGAGTTGTAGCCATCGGAAAGAGATTTCCAACGCATGGTCATATGTGTCAATCCGACAAACGAGGACTCCGAAAAGTGCGTTTCAAGAACAGAGCAGAAAGCTGAGAGAACTTTACTCGATCTCGAGTTCTTTTACTCGATCTCGACAAAAGTTGTCCGAGCACAGCTAGTCGAGCAGAGCATGATCAAGAAGATGAGAGCCAGATCAACCCGACTCCGGAAGTCTTACTCGATCTCGAGTAACCTTGTCGAGATCGACCAATACCCTGATGCCATGTCCGGAGTCGAGGAGTTGTGCCAAGTCGAGAAGTCGAGGACGCAGAAGCCGAGCACCACTCTACTCGATCTCAAGGAGTCTCCTCGATCTCGAGGACCACCATAGTGCCAGTCCGAGCCAGAGTCGAGGAAGAGTCCTCGACCGCCCCTAGCCAAGCCATGGTCGAAACCCCATTACTCGATCTCGAGGAGTCCTACTCGATCTCAAGGAGCCGCGTTACGCGGTTTTGCTGTCCTACTCGGTTTGGGGTTGCTTGGAGCCGAAGATTGCCGAGTCTATCCGTGTCTATCAACATCTATCTATGGAGAGATGACCTATCAACACAAGAAGAGATTTACCTATTTAGATATAATTTCCTTTTATGGATTTAATTCCATTATTGCATTTATTTATCTTTAAGTTTTTAGATATAGATTTAGATAAAGATAGAGATATTCTATCCTTAAATAGCAAGGAGTAGAAGGCTATAAATAAAGCCTTAGGGGCTGATTTTCATGCATTCAAAGTCAAGTCGTCTTAGGGCGCAACGAGAGAGGAGAGGAGGAGAAGACGAGAGAGAAGAGAGAGAGAGAGAGAGAGAGAGAGAGAGAGAGGAAGAGGAAGGAGACGAACGGTTGTAAGTTTTAGTTTATTTTATGTTAAACTTAATTTCTTTTATTATGGTTTGTTTCTAAATTTCTTTATTCTAGAGTTGGGGTGATCCCAACATAGATATGTGTGTTTGATTTATAAATCCATCAATTTATATGTCTGTATTATCATCTACCTATGTGCTTAATCCTTTGCGACAGTCGAGGACAATTCCTTATTTGTAATTATGAAGCGAAAGTGAATTAATTATGAATTTGGATCATAATTAGGCTTTGCTTGCGAAAGTTGGTTGATCCTAATTAAGAAAAGAGTAGTAACACTTAGGGTTTATGCGAAAGCCTCTATATTCCCATTTGTTAATAACGAAAGTTATTTGATATAAAGCATCATCTTTATGTGATTTATGATCTGCACATATATTTATTGTTGTGGTGATCCCTAACCTTGGAAGTTTGCATCTTTATTTGTTTTATTTTATTATTTTTATTCGGCGCATATTCCACACAACATCAAACCACCATTCCCCCTCTATCCCTCGACATTGACCCCTCTATTCTTTGTTGACATCCACCCTCATCACCTCTTCCCGCTATTCCTGAACCCCAAAACACACTAAACCTAGAACCGCTGACTTCTCTCCTGAGGACGAACCTGACTCCCCTATACTATAGTAGGGGTCTTGACTACAAATTTATTTGGTCGAGAAACCATCTCGTCAAATTGGCGCCGTTGCTAGGGAGATATCAATCGCGCCTAGTTTAATTGTGTTTAAGGTTCAGAAAAGTCCATCCCTTTTTCTTACCCTATCACATACCCTACCACCACCTACCTCACCGGTACCAACTGGGTGCCAAGCTTTTGCCACTATTTTGCGTTCTTGATTGTGATTTCAAAAGCTTAGGTAAAAAGATGGAAGACTTTTGGGAAGAGGACTGCGAATGGGATAGATGGGTCCGAGATTTGAGACGGAGGAATAGGATCGCAGTGGAGGAGTCATGATTAGGGGAAATAGCCCGGCTGGAGGACTTAGTCCGAAGACTTGAGGCTTCCTATTGTTCTCAAGGATTAGAGCCTCCTTCTTATGAGGAAATTGAAGCTATGGAAAGTGATGAGGAAGAAGAAGATTGGAACGAACAATGGGTACTCCAACGGTACATGAGATCAACAACGCCAATCAATGTCGACTACCCCATAGTCGACGTCGACCACATTACAGAAATCCAGGTATGTCCTTCCCCGATCTCGATTCCACCTTTGCAATCTATCTTTGAAAAACCATATGAAGGATCCCAAGGCGAAATAGCACTAGAAGAGAAGAAGTTGGACATGATTGACCAGGGCATTCCAAGATCGCTTTTACCTTAAAAGGTAAAGGGACCCTGAGCCCCGTTACGCGGTTTGGGATGTCCGATGCGGTTTTGGATTCCTTGAGGCCGAAGGTTTTCCGAGTCTATCAAGATCTATCCGATTCTATCAAAGTTTATTGATGTGAGCCTAATTCGCCATGTTTTACATGTACTTTTATATCGATTTCTGCATGCATTTCATGCATATTGGGCTAGAATAATACAGAATCTATGTCGTTTACACTTATTTGTAATATATGGAGGTCTACACAAGTTTTTGTTATATTTCGCAGAAATCGGACGCACTTTGGAGCTTGAAGGAAACTCATGGAGAAGCTAAGAATGGTGCAGCCGGAGAAAAGGCCATTTTTCACCATTTTTTGTTCTAAATCAAGCTTTGATATCATCATAAGAGTTGTAGCCATCGGAAAGAGCTTTCCAACGCATGGTCGTATGCGTCAATCCGACAAACGAGGACTCGGAAAAGTGCATTTCAAGAACAGAGCAGAAAGCTGAGAGAACTTTACTCGATCTCGACAAAAGTTGTCCAAGCACACCTAGTCGAGCAGAGCATGATCGAGAAGATGAGAGCCAGATCAACCCGACTCCGAAAGTCTTACTCGATCTCGAGTAACCTTGTCGAGATCGACCAATACCTTGATGTCATGCCCGGAGTCGAGGAGCTGTGCCAAGTCGAGAAGTCGAGGACGCAGAAGCCGAACACCACTCTACTCGATCTCGAGGAGTCTCCTCCATCTCGAGGACCACCACAGCGCCAGTCCGAGCCAAAGTCGGGGAAGATTCCTCGACCACCCCCAACCAAGCCATGGTCGACAACCCCATTACTCGATCTCGAGGAGTCCTACTCGATCTCGAGGAGCCACGTCCCGAAGCCGCGTTACGCGGTTTTGCTATCCTACTCGGTTTGGGGTTGCTTGGAGCCGAAGATTGCCGAGTCTATCCGTGTCTATCAACATCTATCTATGGAAAGACGACCTATCAACACAAGAAGAGATTTACCTATTTAGATATAATTTCCTTTTATGGATTTAATTCCATTATTGCATTTATTTATCTTTAAGTTTTTAGATATAGATTTAGATAAAGATAGAGATATTCTATCATTGAATAGCAAGGAGTAGAAGGCTATAAATAAAGCCTTAGGGGCTGATTTTCATGCATTCAAAGTCAAGTCGTCTTAGGGCGCAACGAGAGAGGAGAGGAGGAGAAGGCGAGAGAGAGAGAGAGAGAGAGGAGGAGGAGGAGGAAGGAGACGAACGGTTGTAAGTTTTAGTTTATTTTATGTTAAAGTTAATTTCTTTTATTATGGTTTGTTTCTAAATTTCCTTCTTCTAGAGTTGGGGTGATCCCAACATAGATATGTGTGTTTGATTTATAAATCCATCAATTTATATGTCTTTATTATCATCTACCTATGTGCTTAATCGTTTGCGACAGTCGAGGACAATTCCTTATTTGCAATTATGAAGCGAAAGTGAATTAATTATGAATTTGGATAGTAATTAGGCTTTGCTTGTGAAAGTTGGTTGATCCTAATTAAAAAAAGGGTAGTAACACTTAGGGTTTATGCGAAAACCTCTATATTCCCATTTGTTAATAACGAAAGTTATTTGATATAAAGCATCATCTTTATGTGATTTATGATCTGCACATATATTTATTGTTGTGGTAATCCCTAACCTTGGAAGTTTGCATCTTTATTTGTTTTATTTTATTATTTTTATTCGGCGCATATTCCACACGACATCAAACCACCATTCCCCCTCCATCCCTCGACATTGACCCCTCTATTCTTTGTTGACATCCACCCTCATCACCTCTTCCCGCTATTCCTGAACCCCAAAATACACTAAACCTAGAACCGCTGACTTCTCTCCTGAGGACGAACCTGACTCCCCTATACTATAGCGGGGGTCTTGACTACAAATTTATTTGGTCGAGAAACCCTCTCGTCATTTATCAAGATCCATCCAATGAAGAGAAGATTTATCCACATGAAGATATTTAGCCTTTTAGATATAATTTCCTTTTTGGATTTATTTATGTTATTCCATTTATTTATCTTTAAGCCTTTATATATAGAGATTTAGATATAGATATAGTTGTTCTTTCCTTGATTAGCGGGGTTTGAGCACTATAAATAAAGCCTTAGGGTGCTGAGTTTCATCTATTCAATTTCAGTAGGAGAAGTAGTAGTAGAGAGAGAAAGAGAGGCCGAGTGGAGCGAAGGAGCGAAAGTGATCTGGCTTTGTTCGGTTTGTACTTTCTTCAGTTTGGTTTAATGCAAGTAATTATTTCCTTTCAATCAATGTCTGAGGTTGCGATGAAGCGCAAGTAGTCCACCCACTTCTAGGGTTGGGGTGAGCCCAACGACAGCCCGGCATGTTTGAGGTAAAGATCCGACTTTTATCATGTTTTGAGCATCTACTACTTGTTATATGTTTATTACCCATAATCGGAGGTCCATGCTAAAAACTTGGATTGTAAACATAAAATCCGTAGAGTTGTCTAATTGTTGGAAAAGGCAAAATCTTGGTCCTTTGATGCGATTTATATGATTATCTGTTTTATTCTTGCCTTATGCATGCTTGGTTATTGTTGTCGCAAACCCCAATCTTGGAAGTTGTCTTTTATAAAGTTTATTTCTAGAATCCCGAAGCCTTTGTCTTTATTTTATTTCGTTTTATGTTCTGCCTTCCTCGATATCGACAACTTCTGGTCGATATCGAGTTATTGATCCCCGATCCCAGATCGTCGTAGCTTCTCATGTGCAGGTGCTCAACAAGGATTTCATCGACATCGACAACTCTACTCGATATCGAGTAGAGCTTAGTCGATATCGACTAACTGCCTGAGATTGCTGCTGCGCTGTTCCACTTGTCCGATCTTCTGTCGACTAACCCGAGTCGAGATCGACCACCTATGGTCATCTTCTCTCCGTGAGATTTCTCCGCTACCTAGGATCCGCTGACACGCTTCCTCGTGGATCGATCCTGACTTCCCACTGCTGCATCGGGAGGAAGTCTTGTAATCATTTGCAAGGGACGGAATCTGGTTTGCCTTACTTTACTTATATTTTATTTGCAATCTCGATTTTCTCTTACAACACCTCCCTTGCCGCCCTCGCTCCTCCGCGCACTGTCTCCATTGTTGTGAGCTGAATTTGCCATATTTTACAGTAACTTTAATATCGTTTTCTGCATACTTTGCATACATTTGGGTTAGCTAGTACGGAATCTATGTAGTTTATGTTTATTTGCCAAATTATGGAATCTACATCAGTTTCTGTTTAAATTTGCAGAATTCGAGACATTTTACAGCAACTCTAAGGAAGGTCAGAAAAGCTCGGAAAACCACTACAGAAGTCCAAGGTCAAAGAAGCAGCGGAACCAAGCGAATCAAGCTGAGAGCCCAGGCTACTCGATCTCGAGTAGGCCTTACTCGTTCTAGACGAGCATGTCCGAGCACAAGCCTTGTCGACTAGGAGCAATGTCGAGAGCCAGACCAACCCAGCTCCGGAGCCCTACTCGATCTCGACAAGCCCTAGTCGAGATCGACGACGCCTCAGCGCCACACCCGGAGTCGACAAGCCGAGGACGAGGATGACCAGACGACACTCGCTGCCAGCGATTCGACTCGCTGCAGCGGACCGCTCGCTGCCGCGGAAAATCTCGCTGCCAGCGGGATACACCAAGCCGACGGAGAAGCCTACTCGCTCCAGCGGAAGGGGCAACTCGCGGAAGCGGAAGGGAAGACCCAACTCGATGTCGACGAGCCCTTGCCGAAGTCGACGAGACCCGTGAGCCAAGTCCGAGCCACATCGAGCACCAGCTAACCGAGACGACGAACCCGAGGAGCCAGTCGACAACACTCCTACTCGATGTCGACGAGGCCCTAGTCGACATCGACGACGAATCCAGAAGTTGTTGACGTGGCTTGGCGAATCCTACTCGGAGTTGGAGTCCTTGGAGCCGAGGATAGCCTAGTCTATCCGAATTTTCTACATCTATCATGAAGGAGAAGATTTATCCACTTGAGACAATTTAGATATATTTAGATTTAATTTCTTTATCGCTTTTATTTATCCTTAAGCGTTTTAGATATAGTTTTAGATATAGATATAGATATTCTATCCTTGACTAGCAAGGAATAGAAGGCTATAAATAAAGCCCTAGGGGTTGATTTTTCAGGAATTCAGAAAACAATTCAATTTCAGTTAGAGAGGTAGTTCCACAGAGACGGTTTAGGGAGTTCAGAGGTTTTAGGGTTTTGGCGTTCAACGAGAGTTGGATCGCCGGGATTGTAAAGTCTTTTGAATTTAGTTAATGCAAGTTGTTATTTCTTTCAATCAATGTCTGAGTTTGCGATGATGCGTGAGTAGTCCACCTACTTCTAGGGTTGGGGCGAGCCCAACGATAGCCATGCGTGTTTGAGGTAAAGATCCGACCTTTATCATGTTTTTAGCATCTTCCTACTTGTTTATGTGTTTATTACCCGTCTAATGGAGATCCATGTTAACAACTTGGATTATAAACATAAAATGAGTAGAGACAATTAGGGTTTCTTGAAAGAGTTGTCTAATTGTTGGAAAAGGCGAAAGCTTGTCCTTGATGCAATTCACATGATTAGCTGTTTTATCTCTGCCTTATGCATGCTTGGTTATCGTTGTTGCAAACCCCAATCTTGGAAGCCTTTTAAATTAAGTTTAGTTCGAAATCACAAAAGCCTTTGCATTTATTTTATTTCGTTTTAGTCCTTGTCTTACTCGAGATCGAATAGCACCACTCGATCTCGACTACTGATCTTCGACCCAAAGTCGCTATAGCTTACTTGTGCAGGTACTCGACGAGACGAAGCGAAGTCGACGAAGACTCTACTCGACATCGAGTAGGCCTTGTCGATATCGACGAGTTCCTGTGCCTGCTTCTGTTGTGTTCGACTGTGCCTGACCCCTGTCGACTAACCCTTAGTCGAGGTCGAGTACCACTGTTGTCGACTTCTGACCGTGAGATTCCACCGCTACCTAGGATCCGCTGACATGCTTCCTCGTGGATCGATCCTGACTTCCCACTGCTGCATCAGGAGGAGGTCTTGTAATTATTTGCAAGGGACGGAATCTGGTTTGCTGTGATTTATTTCTATTTTATATTTGCATTCTCGATTTCCTCCTAACAACATCCATCCACTGGGAAGTCGTTGAATCGGAATTGGAAGAGCTTTCTCCTCCCTTGGACCTACACCGCCAACGACATCCTGTTTCAAACTGTTGTCAACATTGAGGTTCCTTTCCTTCAAATTCCATGCTCCATTGGAGTTATGAGTTCATTTTTCTTGCAATTTTTGTCCAATTGTTGTGCTATGATTATTTCATTTTACTCAACTGGAAGCCTAGGTCATCATTGTATGTTTCACTGCTTTCATATTTGCTTCTTGCAATCCAAAATGTGATGTAAATGAGATTTTCCTAACATGTGTTGATGAATATCCCTTTAATTGAATTAAAGTCTTAAACCATGTCGAAAAATTGCTTCCGTAATAATACAAAATCTACATTAGTTGAAGCTTAGTGGAAACCAGTGATAAGCTACATATTCAAGTTTCATCATTTTGGCCATGTTACAACATTTGATTGCATTAATAAAGATATTCTTATAACACCGAGCATGTCATGAAAATGGATGTGGTTTGCAGGAGTTTGAGCTTTGAAGATGAATTATGCAAAGCCTAGAGCAAAGAAGCCTTCTCCGTCTATTCATCCACACAGACCTTTAATTGTCATATAACCTCATTCTGCAAAATATATCTTTTGTAGCAACTTCTACTAATCTTAAAGAGTTCTTCCACGCACTGAATTTGTTGTCTATAATTTTTCTTATATATATTTTTCTCTTTAAATGTTTAAATCGAAGACTTGCTTGCTCCATAAATAAGAAGTCAAAGCTCTGGGTCTGATCTTGACTGTCATTCGAAACCAGAGGGAAGATGCGTTGATTGAGGCTACTGTAAACATTGTTACATATTGGTTGAGAAAACCTGTGGGGAAGGAGGTCGACTTGGACTTACCACAAAGCTTCTATTGGAGGTGTTGGAGTTTACATTAAATTTTCAATTAAAATTAGTTTGGTCTACCCTAAAATGAAGAACCTATTGGAATTGACACATAAAATATTTGGAGAAGATGAATTTTAATTCCACATTTTCTAAAAAATTTGGGAAAACTGTTGGGCGTGCTCTTAATAAGCGTTGTCCTTCCCTATAAAAAAACCGCTCTTAATGTGTTGGTTTGTACGAGTGACTTGTCATAAATAAGTATCACTAAAAAAATACATGTGGAGTTGTCATCGTTGTTGGACTTGTGCTTTCAATTGCACCACTTCTGGATTTACCCATTAAATTAAACATAATATAGATAAACATTTGGATATAATTATATGTATTTATACAAAAGATAACAACCACGAAATTATGTACATAAATATTAGAGTTTCCTTGTGTAGCTTCTTCCTCACTTTCATCATCATTTTTGCTCTCGTTGTCATCCAAGTTTATTCAAAGTTTGGATACTAAAGCAGCCTCTATTTTTTTACATCTTGAAGTCATTTTCTTCAGCTCTGCCTCCATTTTTGCCTTTTTTGAATCCCTTTGTGATTGAGAATGAAGTTTGGATTTTGTAACCCTTTCCCCAAGGCTTCTAATAAGACCCGAATATTCCTTACCAAGTACTTGAGTTAGAATGTTCTCCTCATCCCCATTTAGAGGACCATTATCCCTTTTGTTTTGTATCTCATCCTATAACAATTAAATACACAAATTAAAGTAAAATATAATTATTATAAGCAACAAGTAAGATTAAGTATGTGTTACATTGTAGGTTAGACAGGGCCAAATTACCAAATTGGTATAAAAAATGTGCTACAAACGACAAATTGGTATAAAAAAGACTTCAAGCGACAAATAGGTATAAAAAATAACATCAACGCACCACATTGGTATATTTTTGTTAAAAAAATCTGTTTTTTTAATAAATTAAGTTAATTTATATCTCTTGAACTTATTTTCATTTAAAATATAAAAAATTAACAGAATTTACATTCTATTTTTTAATATTTTAAGTTTTATATTTAAATTTTATACTAAATCTATTTGAATTATATTTTTTCAATATATATAAATTTTTTAAAATAAAATCTAGGCTAATTTTTTTTCTTCAAAAGTTCGCTAAAAATTTGAAATAAAATTCATCAAAATTTTCAAATTTTATAATATATAATTTAAAATGTAAAATAATTTTTTTAATAGATTGATTTTATCCCTATTGGCCGAATGTTTAATTAAAAATAAATAAATTGGTTTATTAAGTGAATTGATGTTACTTTATTAAAAATCAAAATTTTAAAGAAAATATACCAATTTGTCACACCAATATCATTTTTTATACCTATTTGTCACTTTACAGTTTTTTTATACCAATATGTCATTTGTGATGCTTTTTATATACCAATTTGGCAATTTGACCGGTTAGACAGCATACAATTTTAGATATGTTAGCCGCATTAGTCTTAATTTTTCTTTGAAACATGTGTTGTGATGGTTGGATAGATGTGGTGTTGGTCCTAGTCCCAAATGAAAATAATAATCCCAACTTTTAAGTAACCATTAAATTAGTATAGAGGAGAAGTAGGAGTTGAACCCACATGGAGAAGTAGATTCGTGTATCCAATCCTGATTTGAATAACCAAGAATAAGATTGAGATGAGTAAATTAAACGAATAAGTAAAAAGTAGTAATGATTGAAAATATGTTACCAATATGACGAAAGTGCTTCACCTGTAATTCTTGACAATGATGGTTAGGGTCACTATAAAAAAAATTTCTTCGAAAAAAAGCAGTGGCAAAAGCCCATTTTGGGGTGGCAAAAAGTAACTAGCTTCGGCCCTGTGACGGCTAAAGGGGGTGTGGCGAATTCGACGGTGGAAAAATTTGGTAGCTTCTACTACTAGCCGTGGCAAAAAAAATTAGCCATGGCTAAGCGACGGCTAGAGACATCTACAAACTAAACATAGATGGCTCAGTCAATCCCTCTGGCTTTTGCAAAGTCGAAGGTCCGATTAGGGATAATAATGGTCGGGACGTTATATATGTGTTCCAGCATGTGACTTCTAAGGGTTCAGTGCTACAAACAGAAGTAATAGCTTTTTGTGTAGGTATAAAGGAGACAATCAAGAAAGGGATTAAAGACCTCATTATCGAAGGCAGCAATCTTTGGGTGATCTCTTCCAATAATTGGAAAACACATATTTCATGGGAGGTCCTTTGTACGATTGAAGAGATTCAAGAACTTAAAAGACACTTCACTGTTATCGAATTTCAACACCGCTACAGAGAATCAAACTATACTGTAGAGTTCATTGCTAGGACTACGAACACTTGTAATATGGAGTCACTCCCCTTTCTATGGGAGCTTTGTAACATCATCCTTTGGGGTGATCAGGGTTGAGTTTTAGCTTATCAAAGTCAATCTTTTTTTTTTTTTTCCAATTGTAAAACAGAACATGCAAAGTAAATAGTTTTTTCCCTCGCTATAGAGGCGTCCCATCATTAGATCATTCATCCTCGGTCCACATATCTAACATGCAAGCAAGATACAAAGGGGTCTAAACACACTTGTCAACTCTTAAAAGGACCAAACTTTACATGGTTGACTCATGGTGCACCTATCAACACGAAAGGGCCCCCGACCAATGAGGTCGACCTCATTTGTAGTAAAAGTACCCCCTTCAATTAACTGAAAGAAATTAGTTACCTTTGATCATTGGAAAAATCGAGCTCTACAACTTCTCCCATGATTAAAATGTTAGGAAGAAGGGTTTCAAAATCATCAGAGTACATTGAATCAACTCTTAAGGAAGAAGACAACTAAGCCTAAATAGCCACATTAAATGCGTATCATTTACAATTATTTCTATTGGAGTAATGGTACCCCATTAAAGTGACTATGAAATGATAGAGAAAAACCTAACTTCTTAACCGATGCAAAGCTTTTTATTGATATTTTAGCCCAACAAGTACGTAAATAACAATAGATTTTTCGCGAGTTAACCCTGAGGCTACGCCTAATTCGCATAGTAAACTAATATTTTTGATATTTCGCCTAGTGACCCTGTGCTTTTGAAAAAAATTGTCTCATGCCCAGAACTTTTATTTTGGCCAAAAATCGTCATTTTTAAGTTATAGGCGGGTAAATAATGTAATATTAACAATTTTTTTGGTGGCTTTTCACAAATGTATACCAAAATCTCTTCCAGATAGACCAAGCTGAACGAAGGTCGATGGCAGGGGAGGAGAAGAAGTGCAGAGGCATGTCGGCGGCGACTAGTGGTTCCAGCAGCGGCGACGGGTGAGAGAGGGTATGCGGCGGCACGGGTAGTGGCTAGCATTGGCGACGAAGTCGGTTGCGTGCGGCGACTACGATTTAAGGTGAGTTTTGAGAGTTTGAACATTTTGAATAAGTTCAATTTAGTTCTTACTGATTGGGATGAGTGATGTAGGGTAGGGGTGGCCACGGGGTACGGGTCGACCCATGACCCGACGGGTCCGGGTCAATGGGTGGGGGCGGGTTGCGGGTTAGGGTTAGGGTCAGGGGTTTTGAACCCGATGACCCGGCGGGTCAACCCGCCATCCCAAATTTTTTTTTTTGAAAAATATATTTTTTTTTTATGTTTATAATAATTATTATGTATATTATTCTTAGAATAATTCATAATATATAAACATAAACTAGTTTGCAATGTGCAATGTGGGTCAAAAGCACTATCACCCTTCCCTTTTTATAGATTTGGAAGACATCCCCTATTCTCTCAACTTTCAATGTGGGACAAGACTCTTGTCCCACATTGAAAGTTGAGAAATAGAATGAGAAGGGATGGATGTATATATATGTGTACTCCATCCTCCCTTAACCCCCACTCTTCACTTTAAGCTTTATTTCTTAAAATGAAATGAAGTAAAGTTTGAGAAGTTTTATATCCCTACATTTATATTGTAGTGGATGAAGGAAGTTTTATAAAAATATAAAATTTCTCATGTTTTTTTCCACTTCATATTAAAATAAAATGGATATAAAAAGTGATATGTATAAAAAGTCTTTACATATCATTTTTTTTTAAATTTTTTTAGTCAAAAATATTTAAAAAAATAAATTTTTTTTTTTAATTTGGGAATCCGGCGGGTCAACGGATCAACGGGTCGACCCGAACCCGCCAACCCGTGGAATTCCCGGGTTAGGGTTCGGGTTGCCCTTCCCCGACCCTTGACCCGGCGGGTCGAACCCGTCGACCCGCCGGGTCCGACCCGTGGCCACGCCTAATGTAGGGTGTGAAATTGAGCTCAAATCATGGTTTGAACCTTCGAATTTCAAGTTATGAATTTTAGGGTTAAAGGATCCGCAAATTTGGGGTTTTTTTGGTTTGGTTCGTAGGGATCCGAATTATAGAATTATTCATGTGAGACTTGCAAATAATGTGGCTGCATATACCGTCTTTATGCTTGCAAATAATGTGTCGGTTTCTATTGAATTTGATACTCAATGATAGTTTACCATGATATCTTTTTATTGTTAGTATCTCTATTAGCTAGTAGGTTCATAGGACAGTAAGAATTTTATGAAGCATCAAATGGGGATGTGCCTATAAAGCTACTCTGGTTCACTCTATGATCACAAATTTTAATTAGGTTTTAAAGACTAAATCGTTTGTTACTTTCTGCTTAGGTTGACCTAATGGTGATCCACTCGGGAATAGATTATCACCTTGTTAACATATGCTCATCTTATTTGCAATTGGAGGTTTATTTTGAAGAAATCAGCGACAAATGTGTTCTATTACTCCTAACACAAAATGGGAACAAGTGAAGGTTAGTGCGTGTAGAGTCTCCAGAAACATATTTGCCAAAATCCATTTCTTCTTCTATTTTATAGCACTATTTTGTTATTTCTTCATTTTCTTGTAGATTTGTACAAATTTTTAGCTCGTCTAAAATGATTTTTCTACTTGTGTGGTGCATCATTATTGCATATGATGGAGTCAACATGGAGTTTTGAGTACCTGCAGGAGATACTTGGGGATTGTGGCCGAGCTGTTATTCAGACCCAAGATCGTGATTCATCAGTGGGGAAGCAAGGATTTGTTACAAGTTGTACAGATAACTATGTATTAAACCTTTAAACCTTGTAAAGTCTCTCTACCATATCTGTTTCTTGTACATTCATTTCTTCAACCCGTCTTTCTGCTTCCACCCTAACAACAGAAGGGGAAGAAACTGTTCTACTGGTTTTTCATTTCTCAACGATACTCTGTATGGAATGGAACTGCTGTTATCCGATTTGATGGAAGTCATTTCTACTGCATTTTCCTCTTCTGTCATGCACACTATCCCATATTTTGTTAGTAATTTTCCTTTGTGTCTATTGGGACATTGAGTGTGGGACAGAATCCAGAATAAGTGGATTTAGAGTTTTCAATTTTAGAGATGTGGTGAAGTTTCTGCACACTTATACAATCTTCTAATGTGAGTGAACTTAAGAGTTTAGTAGCCTATTAGCTCAATTGGTAGAGCAATGTGCTTAGGCACAAGATGTGGGTTCGAATCCTATATAGGTTATATACATATTGCAGGAAGGGAGAAGAATCCCAAAGAAGAAAAATAGGAGGATACATATTACTACCGTGATGATGTTGAAAATAAAGTTGTGAGAGTGGATACTAATGTACCATTTTACTGATAAACCTATGTGGGAGTCGAACCCACATCATGTGTATAACACATTGCTCTACCATTTGAGATAATAGGTTAAACAAATTTTGCCCTTGAATTGGTAAATAAAGAGCGGCCATTCCGGGGTTCGAACCGGTGACCTATGACTATTATCCACAACTCATTTCCGGTGAGCCATTCCGGAATGGTTAAACAAATTTTGCCCACGTGCATTTAACTAGCATAATAAACACATTCAGCCATGGGTAAACAAGCAATGAGAATTGATTATGCTATATCACCAATAATGGTATTGTATCATAAAAATGATATCAAGCCAAAATGGTAATGCTTAGGGCTGGCAAATGGTACGGAAATTACCATACCAACCACGTACCAACCACAAACCGACTATTTTGGTAACCATATTTGTGGTAACCAACATGGTGATAACCATCTTGGTGGTAACCACGTGAAGGTGGTACGGTAATTGTAATGAAATCTGAATACCATGGTTACCAAGTATATATATTAATTTTTTTATTTAATGTTTTATTGTTATTACCTTTAAGTTTTAAGTTTTAAGTTTTTAATTTATATTTTGTGTTTTGATTTTGACCTAAATTGGTCCTTTCTATTTTTTTCTACTAGAAATAGTAGAAACATTTTGAATGTTTGAAAACTTTGAACTTTTTTTGTTTGAGCTTGTAGGAACATTTTGAATGTTTGAACAATTGAACTTGGTTTATTTTAAAACTTTGAACTTGGTTTGCTTGAATTGGTGTGTACTTTAGGTCGTGAACTTGATTTATTTGAACTTTTAATAGGTGGTAACCATATTATTTTTTGTAACCATATTTTTTCGTTCGATAACTTTGATGATAACCGGAAGGTAGCCAAGGAGTTTCATAAAAATACAAACAGAATTACAGCTTGGTAACCATGGTAATTACCACATATGCAGTAACCACGACTTGTGGTTGGTACGTGGTATGAAAATTTGTGTATCACTAGTTTGTGGTTGGTACGTGGTAATCACCATTTTTTTGTGGTTACCGTACCATGCCAACCCTAGTAATGCTTGTGCAAGCATGGATACAAATACACAAATAACAGAGAATATGATAAAAGCAAAAAACCATACAAATTTCCATGATGCTCGAAGTCTGAAAACCCATTAAAAATCCATCTCTACATATATTGAACAAACATTCTAAAACATTCAAATGGATTTTATGGATAGTTTACACAGCCTCACTGATATTCAATATATTTTGGTTTCACAGTGCAAACACTCTAAAACATTCAAAAGTTTATAAAGGCATCTCACTGCTTACACTTTTAGAGCATAGATGAAGTTCAATGTTTAATTATGAATTCCAATCCAAAATAGCAGAAATTGATAATGAGAACTTAAGAGAAAGATTACAATAACAGTAAGCAACGTTTTCAAATTTATACACCATTAAACTATTACATATGATGTGATCTTACTAATTTTAACTCAAATCATTCAAGTAGAGAGTTACTGATAAACTATCACACATGACGTAAGCCACTAAACTGACCTAGGTGGGAATTTGTTGTCTGAAGAAGCTTCAACAGGGAGCCCCCATAACAAAACCTTACAACCACAAAAAAAAAGTAGAGAGTGATTGATAAATATTAGAACCTTCACGGTTAGTCTTAGCAAAGAATGACAATGTATTGAGATATTAATCGAACAAAAATAACTCACACAAACACAATTTACTCGGATTCAGCAGAAGAACACAAAAAAAAACCCCAAAGTTTCGAAACCCTAAACCCAGATTTTCTAATTCGAAACATTCAAGCAACAATCGGCCCCAATTTCATACCCTAGTGGTTAATCTTAATCAATCTGAACAGGTAAAGAGAAGTTTCGGTAGGAAATTGAAGTTATCCGAAGTGCTTCGATGCAATTTGCAAAACTCACCTGTTAAAGAAGTTGGACTTCGAATTGCTATTGTCCGCCGCCGCGAAGCCCGAAGGCTCCGTCTCCGTCCGGAGCCGTCGCCACCACTTGTCACCACCTACAGTAGCGCCTTCCTCTTCGCTTCTGTTACATAGTCTTCTTCTTTGCATATCACCCCTTTGCAAATTGCCTCTTCGACGATGGTCGATGATGAGGAAAGAAGAAAATAGGATTTATTCCTAAAAAAACTCAACAGTTTTTCAACATTATAAAATATCACCCTATCAAAGTTGAAATTCTCATTTTTCAGCCAAAATAAAAGTTTTGGGGGCGAGGCAAAAAATTTCAAAACCTCAGGGTTACCCGACGAAATTTTAGAAACTCTTTTTTACCACCCGAATTACGCTATACCACATGGTTACCTCGTGAAAAATCCGAATAAATAAATATTCCCAGTTCTTGCTTGGAAATGCCCATTTGATGCTTTGAGAATTTTCGTTTGTATTTTTATGAATACCTTTCACGATGAGAAGATCCTCTTAATTGTATATTTTTCTACAATTCCTTACCCTTTTTTTCGTTGTTTACCATAATATACACATGCGTATTTTCCTCTGTAACTCTTCTATAGTAGATAGATATATAAAAGTGAGAGTTGCCTCATGAATAGTACTTTCAAAGACTATCCATAGTATTTCACTAAATTACAATAATGCCACTATGCATAATATGCACTATAAAAAATCAATTTCTTTTTCTTTGCTTATGTTCTTAGCAGGTAAGCTTCCATCTAGAGTGAGGCTAGAGACAAGAGATCGAAACGACTATTGACAAGATAATCTCCTCACAATTGCAAAAGTCCTTTTCAATTTTAGAAAATATTTACGAATTCGAGCGAGAGCGAAGAAAAATCCTAATTTTGTTCATCATGTCGCTGCCGAGCTCAGTTTCATGGGGAAGGTTGCGCAGGTTGACCCTTCAATCCTTCGACCCTTGTTGGACAATAACTACATCCCGGTTATCGCATGGGGAAGGTTGCGTATAGCATTATTTGTTTCTCGAAATTGAAAGGGAATCGAGTGAGTGTAGATCTATTTTAACTACATTAATTGTTTCACTATTTTAGTGAGTATTATGTATCTGATATATCTAGTTTAAATTGCCAATTCAAACATTGTTAATTATTTGGTATAGAATTGACAGAGTATGACTCATGTTTTATTCATAAAATTGTCATTATTTAGATTATGGAAATATGGAATTGTTGTTCACTGTGATTGATGTTGTTTCTTATTATCTGCACAATGATGCAAAGATATATATTGCTGCCTCACTGCTAATGGAATTTAAGTGGGTGCTTCGGGCTGAATCTGCTAGAATTATTGTGAAAACACCTCTTGATTCTCAAGCCAGTCCAAGCCTAGAGGAGGTTTATGGTTTAGATGTCATGTGAATTAGATTTAGTAGCTTTTTAACTATTTTCTCTTTTTCTTTCCATGTCCACATGAGTTTCATTTCTTCTAACAGTGTAGTTTCACAAGCATGGGTATTTAGAACACTTTGGGAGAGGAGAAGCATTAAGCTCGACAACATTGGGCGAGCCTCACATGTCACCTCGGTGAATTTGTTCAAGCCTTACATATCACCTCGGTGATTCTAGGCGAGCCTCTCATGTCACCTCGGTCAGATGCACCGAGCTTCATTCATCTCCTCATCCAACAAACTCGAGCCCTTCCCCGACCGTTTCGAAAAGAGAACACAAATAGTAAACATCTATCCATTTCCTTCCTTTCAATTGAAGTTTTTACTCAACATTTGACACCCATAACAAATGGACAAACAAACAATCATCACTTGAAAATCACAAACATCCACCAATTTAATCAATTTCAATTTCAAAAAATTTAAAAAAAAAACCCTAAATTTCTATCAAAGAAGCTTAATGATAATGCAAAATCTTGCAGAGCAATCACTTGAAAGATTGAACGAAACTCTCATAAATCATCCAATAACCACAATAAACGGTTGATGATTCAAGTCCTCAAATAGATTGGTCGAGTGCACGTGTACCTGCGATCTTGTAAGGGGAAGGATTTGGGGGTTTAAAAATTTTCCCTCCGACAAATGTGTAAAAGACCGAGTGTGCAATTTAGTTGAAATTATCTTGTCAATAGTCGTTTTGTGATCTTGCCAGTAGCCCTTATGGTCCATGTACCATTTGATTTTATATTTCTATCCCATATTTTACAATAATTACAAAAATGATCACTACTTTATTTAAATTATAAAAAATCCATATGTTTAGGAATTTATAGTATGATTGTTCTCTAAAAGTTGAATGGATTTCAATTGGTCTTCATTATGCGGCCCATAAATAAATTATTTTCTTCATCTTAATTTCTTCTTCATGTGGCTTGTCTATACATTTGCATTAAACTATAGAATAAATTGCAACAATATTCACATCATATAAACAATACATTTTGAATCTTTGAACCATTTGTCCTTAAAATAAATGGATGGTTTTGTATATATATATAGGAAAAATAAAGGCATAAAATTGTCTACTTAATTTACGTGTTGTAAATTTGTAGGAATAATAAATTATTTATGCTTTAAAATATATAGAATTGGTTTCAATTAATTGTTTATAAGAGTTTAAGATGACGTGTCAAGCTTATAGGAATTTTAGGAGTTTTGACCAATATTTTTTTTTTTGCCATTTTTCTTTGATTTTCTTTAATTCTAATTTTTTTTCTTCCTTTTCCTTTCATTCTCTTTTTGATTTAATTTTACTAACTACTGGGCTTAATTCAAAACATTGATCTTAGCCTAAATTATAATTTTAGTAGATTTTTTTTCTTAAAAAAAATCTATATAAACTCTTAATTTAGAAGAGTTTAGGATGACGTGTCAAACTTAGAGGAATTTTAGGAGTTTTGACCAATCTTTTTTTTTGCCATTTTTCTTTGATTTTCTTTAATTCTAATTTTTTTTCTTCTTTTCCCTTAAATTCTCTTTTTGATTTAATTTTACTAACTATCTATATAAACTCTTAATTTCGAAGAGTTTAGGATGACGTGTCAAGCTTAGAAGAATTTTAGGAGTTTTGACCAATCTTTTTTTTTTGCCATTTTTCTTTGATTTTCTTTAATTCTATTTTTTTTTCTTCTTTTTCCTTTAATTCTCTTTTTGATTTAATTTTACTAACTATTGGGCTTAATTTAAAACATTGATCTTAGCCTAAATTATAATTTTAGTAGATTTTTTTTTTCTGAAAAAACAATGGGATTAATTCAAAACATAAAATTAATAATAAGATAACATAAAATTAATATTAGTAATCTATATATATATATATATATATATATATATATATATATATATATATATATATATATATATACTACTACTACTTTAATCGTTTTCTCAACCCATGAGTTTAATTCAAAATATTTAATTATCTGAACTTTTACAATTATGTTATAATATTAATTTAATATAGGGATGGTTTGCAAGCTACACAAATAAGGTGGCTAAATTAGCAAAGTATACAAAGTTTGGGAAAAATTAGCAAATTATAAAACCCTTGTGCCCCTCCTATGTGCCCCCCTCCCCCTCCAGCGTGCCCCCCTGACGCCGACGTCGTGAATGTTGACGTCAGCATTGCTGACGTCGTTTACAAGAAGTTTTTTTTTTTCGCGCGTCAATGCTGGCGCCGACGTCGGAAATGCTGACGCCAGCATCGCTGACGCCGTTTAACGAATGCTGACGCCAACTCTTTTTTTTTTCTTTTTTCCCGGGAATGTTTTTTTTCCCGCGCGTCGGTGCTGACGCCGACGTCGAGAATGTTGACGTCAGCATTACTGACACCACAGACACCGACAACGCTGATGCGGAGGACGTCAACGATGCTAACACCGGGGATGTCGACGATGCTGACACCAACTATGCTGACGTCGGTGTCAGAGACACTAACACCGGGGATGTCGACGATGCTGACACCGTTTGAGGGATGCTGACACCGACGTCGGGAATGCTGACGCCGTCTACGAGGATGCTGCCTCCGACGACGATGACGTTGGGAATGCTGACGTCAGCATTGCCGACGCCCTCCACGAGGATGCTGACGCCGACAGTGATGACATCGAAGATCAATATATTTGACGTATTAAGTCATTACCAATTATTTAGATTTCACAAATCAAATAACATTAAATTTTTTATATAAAATATAAAAGGAGAAAAAGAGACAAATGAGTGTTCTACCAAAAAAAAATAACAAATATTTTATTTTATTTTTGGTAGTAGAAACAAAGAATAACGGTAAACAATTAAAACAAAGAATTCTTCGATACCGACGATGCTAACCTCTTTCCTCATCCATCTCTTATATTGCAAAAATGATGTCAGCAAATATATACCTACATAAAAATATGCATAAAAACGATGTCAGCACTAAAAATTACATATAAAAACGATGTCAGCACTAAGAAATAAACCAATTTTTAAGGATTCAAGCATACATATATACTTACATATATAATATCAAATTAAAAATGATGTCAGCACTAAAAAAATACGTATAAAAACGATGTCAGCACTAAAAAACGAACCATTTTTTAATGACTCAAGCATATATATATATACCTAAAGAGCAACCTAAACAAGGTAATAAAGACCATGTCAGCATGAGGACATACCTTCAATCTGATGATGTACTCCTCTTCCTTCTCGACAAAGACCATGTCACCGAATCGCTCAAAATCACTGTACATCCTTCCTTCTTCATCTCTTATATATTGCAAAAGCGATGTCGGCACATATATACCTACATAAAAATACGTATAAAAACGATGTCAGTAGTAAATAATAAGCATAAAAACGATATCAGCACTAAAAACACGCATAAAAATGATGTCAGCACTAAAAAAACCATTTTTCAATGACCCAAGCATATATATATATACCTACATATATAATATTTAACTAAAAACGATGTCAGCACAAAAATAAATTGGAGATAAATCAAGGATTTTTTAGCTACGTGTCCATTTTCTACAAGCCATTTTGCAAAATGTCCACTTTTATTTTCCCTTTTGCAAAATGTCCTAATATTACATTTTTGCTCCTCCTTCCCATTCCCTTCCTTCCTTCCCATTTTTATTTTGACCATTGACCGGTCAAAGTCAATGAATTGGTGACACAACATTGATGACACACGAAAAAATTTGGTGACAGTTTTTTTTTGTTTTTACGAATTTAGTGTCACCACCTTTATAAGTGGTGACACCAGTCAATGACTTTGGTGACACATATATGATGACAAATAAATTTTTGGGTGCCATTTTTTTTTTTACACGAGATTAGTGTCACCGCCATATCGCTGTCACCACAACCCATATCGCTGTCACCACCACCCATATCGTTGTCACCACCACCCATATCGCTGTCATCACCCTTATTGTGGTCACCACCTCTATCAATGTCACCACCCTATCGTTGTCACCACCCCTATCGCTGTCACCACCACTCCTATCGTTGTAATCACCACCTCTATCACTGTCACCGCCACATCTATCACTGTCACCACCACCCATATTGTTGTCATCACCCTTATTGTTGTCACCACCTCTATCGATGTCACCGCCCTATCGCTGTCACCACTCGTATCGCTGTCACCACCACTCCTATCGTTGTTACCACCACTCCTATCACTGTCACCACCACCCATATCGTTTTCATCACCCTTATTGCTGTCACCACATCTATCGCTGTCACCGCCCAATCGCTGTTACCACTCCTATCGCTGTCACCACCACCCCTATCGTTGTCACCACCACCCCTATCGTTGTCACCACCACCCATATTGTTGTCACCACCCTTATTGTTGTCACCGCATCTATCGATGTCACCGCCCTATCGTTGTCACCACTCCTATCGTTGTCACCATCACTCTTATCGATGTCACCACCCTTATTGTTGTCACCACCTCTATCGTTGTCACCGCCCTATCGCTGTCACCACTCCTATCGCTGTCACCACCACTCCTATCGTCGTCACCACCACCCCTATCACTGTCACCACCAACCATATCGTTGTCACCACCCCCTTATCGTTGTCACCACCACCACTATCACTGTCACCCTTATTGTTTTTTGTTTTTTTTAGAGGTTTTTTACGAGATCACTGTCACCAACAGTGTCACCACTTTTATCACATGACTGTTGGTGACACAAGGTTAGTGTCACCACCCTTATGGTGACACATGTAGTGAACACTTTTTTTTGTGACAATTTCACATTAAAGTGTCACCACATTAAATATCACCGAAAATAATGTCACCGATAAATTTTAAAAAAATAATGTCACCGATAAATTTTAAACATTCACTTGTACATAAGATTAAAAAAAACATTCACTGCAATACTATATGATCAATAATGATTAGAATCAAATCAAACACTTTGCTGAAACACCAAGATAGTTCCCAATGAGAACTTCAGATTCTCTGCCCCTAAAGAATCTGTAAGAGAAGATAATGAATTGCATATCCATCTCAAAACGGCAACAAAGAGAGCAAGTAAAACACGTTTTAGCATTAATATTGCAAGAATACTTATGTAGTTTACTTGACAAATAAATCATACAAATCAGAACAAGCGGTGATATTATTCATCTTCATTCGAATGAAAGCATCCACAAAATTTCAATGCACAGTACAAATCTGGAAACGAATTGTCGAAATTTTGAATTCATAAAGGCAAATTGTGTAGCGAGTAATAACTGTAATCAAATCCGCTTCCATGATCTGCCTTCTTTAAATTCAACGGAGGAATGCACAAGAACTACACGGAGGGGGCAAACGAGATCGAAAACGAGAGGATTAGAAATGGACAACCCGTAGTGAAGACATCCACTAGGATGTAGAAGGAGACAGAGGGCGCTTAATCGCCACCACCACCACCGCAACGCCACCGCTACCACAGAAGGTCAATCGTTGTAATTCTCTCAGATCCGATTTATTGATTTCCTGTAATCGAATTACAAGATCAATAGTTGTCTGAATCTCTCCTTCAACTCTAAAAATCAAAGATTTCAGAGAGAGGGAGATTGGAGAAATTAAATAAATCCAAACCGATTGAAGTTAATTGGCGTGAGAAATTGAGATGAAATTGAAGTGGAAAACAAAGAGGAATCATTGAGTCACCTCGTTATCGTCATCGATGAATCGGCGATTGAAGAAATCGGAACACACAGAGATCCGCCATGGGAGAAACCGAAGAGAATGAAAGTGGAATCGGAGATGATTTGGTGCCAGACAATCCAGAGACTGTACAAAAAGGGAGATTCAAATCATCTCCGATTCCACACGCAATTGCATACTCGGCGGTTCGGATGCCTGCCAAATTACGCCGAGCGGCCCACTTGGAGAGGTCGTAGCCGGTGATTAGGGCGAGCGTTGGCGTTGACAGCTTCTTCACGAAGGAGTTCCTCACAACGTCAATGAATCCTGTGAACGGAAAGACGTAGTTCTCCGGTGTCAGCGCCTTATGAACCCTCACCGATGTAGCCGTCCACAAGGTTCCGTGTACTTGACCAGAAGAAACAAACAGATTCGAACAACGAGCAGCGATTCAAGGTTTTTTGGGGCGAAATCGGAGATGCAGGCAGCGGCGACAGGACATCGCAGATCCGAGGAGGAGGCAGGGAAACCAGAAGCGAGATGACACGGCGGGGATACGAGACCAACAGGAAGGAGGAAGGAGGGAAACCATGGATGAGGACCTTGAGAGAGGAGGACGAGGGCGGAGATCTGATGGATCCCTTCATTTCTTTGTCTGATGGGAAAAAGAAAAACTGAGTATAATTTAATAGGTAGGGGTAGTATGGAGTTTTCAAAAAAAAATTAGGACATTTAGAAAAAACTGATTTTAAGTGAACATTTTGCAAAAAGGGTTGACAAAATGGAACTTTAACCAAATTTCTTCATAAATCAACAACCTAACAGAGAGAGATGAATACCTTCTATCAACACATTTCGTCGAACATGTGTCCCTGTCTACAACCACCCACTCCGATGCCGATGCATTAATATCCACACCTTACTAAAGTGTGCCTCACCTAATCCCTGCTATTTTGCGCTAATCCACATCTCATCAATCAACTTCTGAGGAAAAACTGTACGTACACCATGCCAAACTCTTCGCAATCAAGGTCCAAAGGATTAAAATTGAAGGAGATTGAATGATTTATGAATCGATTCAAGTGATTTCGAAGAGGATCAAAAGACGAAAAATTGGATTAGGCTAGGAAAAAATATATCCAATGTACTGTTTTCCTCTTTTTTGTTTCTTGCTTTTGCGAAGGTAACTTCAATTCGATGAAAAAGGTGAAAAGAAACAGAAAAAACAAACCAGAGTATTTTCATGACAGGTTAATATGGACACTATCGTTCTTGGTGGCGTTACAGACGGGGCAGGCATCGACGGCGGGATGATCCCGGCGGATCTGGAGGATCATCCCGCCGTCTTAGCGCGGATTTACCAGGAGCAGGAATCCTGTCAGTGAGATCCAAGCGGATCTTTGGTCGGCGAGGCGGGAGAACCGGTGGCTCATAGAGCGCCGTCTTCTTCCTGATGAATGCGATCGAGCGAGCCGATCTTCGGGATCTGATGGATGCGGTGAGTGGGATGGAGAGGGAGGACGAGATCTGATGGATGCGAAGGGCGGTCATCTCCTATCTGCGTTGCAGAGGGAGAACTGGGCGAGAACGGGAGAATATACGGGAGGGAGTATTGGGCGAGAAGCGACCATGGGAGAGAGATCGAGATCTCAGATCTGGAAGGGGAACGAGAGTGGAGAGAGATTAGGGTTAAAAGATATAAAATGTATAGTTTTGTAATTTTTACCAAAACATGTATATTTCCCTAATTTGGCCGAAAATTTGCGCCTTCGGCGCAAATTTTTCCTTTAATATATTAGTGAGATTTTAGTTATAAAAAATCGCGTCATGGCGCGGAGATGATACTAATTTACTTATAAATTAAAAAATTTCAATCACTAATAACTTTTTTTTTTTGATGAAACAATCACTAATAACTTGTATATGAAGTATAAGATTATATGTAATAGTAAACTGCAACATATGATGGGATTGATATTGAAAAATCATAACATGAACAAATATTAGTAGTAACCGTTTTGACATTCCCGTGCGTAATATAACTAGTTGTTTTAAAAAATTGAACATAAAGGCGCAGGACTAAAAATTCAATAATTCATTAAGGCATATGATTGCGAGTATAACAAACAAGAAAATGCTTTGATATTTCCTTAAATAAGTATTTGTCACACAGCTAAACCATTTTGCCTTTTAGAGATCCATAAGATCCCTCTAGGGAGTGATTCCTAGGCACAATGGTTCTAGGACTTTATTGATTGCGATTGTGAGCTTTAAAGTCAAGACTAAAAATCCAAGAACTTACCAATATATGACCACGAGTACAACAAATAAAAAAAATGCTTCATAGGGACCCTTTTTTATTATAGACTAACATTGTTTCCAACTGGGTAAAAGATATAAACAAGTCATACACAAGATGAATTTGAACTTATTCAGGAAAAACTATGTACAACAATATATACCTCTCAAAAAGAGAGGAACATGTGGTACATGACCTCAACTAGCGCCCAATAAGTGAATAATGTCCTCGGATGCTGGAAACCAATTTTAATTGGCTGCCTCTAGCTAATTGTGTTCGAGATTTGTGAAGCTTTGCATTGAATCAAATCAGAGAAAGAGAGTGTTTAAAATCGAATGTAGAAGAAGATGAATGAATACAGAATCTGTTACTTTGGTAGTTAGGAGATGGGAGTATAAATAGACTTCTCCCACTAACTTCTCCTAATTACAGAACTTAACCACAACACTTTTAACTTAAGTAAAATGCCCTTATAATATTAGTCTCATTACCCTCCCCTCAAGTTGGAGATGATGTTTCAAAAACCATGCCCAACTTGATTGCTAAAAATCTGCGCTGAGATTCTCCAAGAGCTTTAGTCATGAGATCTGCCAGTTGTAGTGCTGAAGGAACATGATGTGTTTGAAGGAATCCATCATGTTGTTGCTCTCTCACAAAGTGGCAATCAATTCTCAAGTGCTTTGTTCTTTCGTGGAAGACTGGGTTTGCAGCTAAGTGTTGTGCTGATTTATTATCACAGTACAGAGGTATGGGACGGGGAATGGTTACTTGCAGCTGAGCAAATAAGCCATCTAGCCATATCATCTCACTGGAGACATAGGACATAGCTCTGTACTTTGCTTCTGTGGAGGATTTTGAGACTGTCTTATGCTTTTTAGTCTTCCAAGACACCAGATTCTTGCCAAGCATCATACAATAGCCATACAAGGATTTTGCTGTGTAAGCACATGAACCCCAGTCTGCATTCCGAGTATGCAGTTAAGTGCAAGGCAGATTCCTTTGAATAAAAAAGCCCTGCATTGAGAGTTCCTTTGAGATATCTTATGTAACGGCCCAGGATTATGATTCCCGAGTTACGTTTCGAGGGATGAAACCCCTCGTTGGGATCTTGCGCCCCGAGTACAGGTTGAAGGTTTGAAATCGAAGATGTGTAGTTTAAAGTGGGATTTCGCACCCAAATCCGGAAGGTCCGTTGGAGACCCCGGGGTAAACCCATGTACCTGTCCTAAGTCTACAACGCGGGAAATCCTTTATCATGCAAAGGGCATAAGTTCTGAAAGTGATACAACCAGTGCCACGGCAGAGCCGGGTCAAAACAGAGTATAATTAGGGAGAAATCCCAAAAGCGTGAATCTGGTGAAGTCAGGTTTCAACCACTCACTCTCCGCCATATGAATAGACCCCGTCATAACAGCACAAAATCAAGCAGTATATCGGGTACCTCGGGTACCTGAAACTATACCACCAAGTCAGGCCAAGAGTCCGCCCGCGGGTCCTCTGACCGCGCTGAGGACATATAATACGCCTATACCTAGAATAAAGATGCCTTCATGCAGTACTGGAATATTAACCACACTATCATGTTCCTAACTCATATGTGCGGAATATGAAGTAAGGCCTTAACAAAGAATACCAAGTGGTATATCCCTCTTCTACCACCACCCCTCTTCCAGACAAGGTGGAGACTGGCCAGTTCGATGCTATAATCATATCAAATCTCATCATCATATCATATCTCATCATCATCTCGTATCTCGTGATATATATAAATGACTCGAGGAGGACAACACCCGATGAAGCTGGGCTGCCCTATGACCCTAGCAAGGACTCTAAGACTCACAGATAACGGTCGTTCTGTATTCAAACGCATACAGAGTAAGGATGCTCATTCGTAAATGCAATTCCTAAGCATGATACTACATGACATGCTCTTATGCATATGCAACACCTACATACTATATGACACATCAGGCAGGAGGTACTGGTTACTGAGTAAGCCCCGGAGGTACTTACCTGGCTAGCAGACCGGCAACAGAACAATCCATCACACAGTATTCACAATCACATAGTATCACCTAACACATAATAGAATATACATAAGTCTACACTCAACTGTTAAGCACTCAAGCACACCTCAATCAATAGAACAAGTAACATATTATGAAAGTCATTTCATCGCATCATCCACTCCTCAAGACCACATCGTTCTCCATAAATCAGTCAACCAATTCTGCATGTTCATATACGTCATTTCCTCATATGCCTCAACGGTTCATCAAAATCACAAGACATAATTTGTGTGATATAAAATCCTACTAGATCGCCATAATTATCCAACATTTAATCTCATATAATAATTCACCACAAGTCATGCTATTAGTCATACATATCATACTGTTAGTCAAACGATCATATTATCATGCTAGTTAGTCATCGAATAAGTCTTATTCCCAAGTTAGTTTCAAAACCGTTTCAAATCCCAGTTAAATAGTTAAGTATTCCGACCCTTAAAATACTCGCCGAATTCCCTTTTTAATTTATTTATTAGACTACTTTCCAACCTTGAAATTCTTTTCCAAATTCTTTTCTAAGAGGCAAGTCCAACTTATTTATGTTAAATCTCAATTATTATTATAGGTATAATATTATAAAACACAATTTAATAAAACACCCTTATAAGTTATTTCCAAATCCCCTAAAATCCAAACCGTTTTTATTTAATAAAATCAACCCTTTATAAATCTCCAAAATTAATACTTTATCTTTTAAATCCTCAAATACTATTATAATATTTTTTAATTACCGCTAATTAGTTAAATAATAAACGGATAACCCGAACCGAACCAAACCGAACCGAACCCATTATATAATCCCAACCCGGTTTAAATAAATAACATATACGTAGTATATGTAAGTTAGCAAAAGGGAGGGGGCCCCATAAAGCCACGTTGGCTTCTTCTTCAACCCGAATCCAACGAGACTCCCGCCCACTTCAAGACTCGTCCCCGCCGGCGACGTCCTGGACTCACGCCCTACCGTAGCACACTGGCTCCGGCTCCATGGTCCCGCCCCGCCCTCAGCTTCGCTCCCAGAGATCTCGCGCGCACCCGCTCTTTCCCGCTCGGACTGTTCCCTCCCTCACGCTCTCGCCTAGCGCTCTCGGCTCGACATTGCTCGCTCACGCCTCTCTCGAGCTCGCCGGAGCTCTCGAGCTAATCCAATCGTCCCGCACTCAGCTCACGCTCACTCGCAACTAATCTAACCATTGAATAAAGCACGAAATCGAATCGAGGAAGGAAAGAAAATGTGGAAGCTCACCGAGGGAGTTCGCGACTTCGGAGCTCTTGATCGGAGTTCTGGGCATCGTCGAAGGCTCGCGATGGCTCGTCGGACCTGCGTCGGACATGGTTGAGCATGTTGGTAGGGATCGAGAGTGGTTTGACTCGGAAACGAAGGAGAACGGCTTACCGGAACGTTATATGCGCTCGAACAGGGGAGGCGATGGTTCGATGGCTCGTCGGCGGCGTTGTCGGCTTCTGGGCGGCTCCTGGGTGCTCTTGGACATTGAAGGGGGTGGCTCGACCTGCTGCTCGTCGAGGAAATGTAGAGGTGGAGGTTGGAGGTACCGATTCTGGGCTTGGAAAACAGAGGCGCGGTGGAGGCAATGGCGTCGATGAGGGGGCTGATGGGGGTGACGGGAGCGGGTGGTGAGTGGCGTGAAGATGGGAGCAGAGATGATGAATGATGGGGAATGGGATGGATGGTGATGGTGAATGACGGGGTAAGGGCTGACCTTTTAAGAGGTATGGTGTGGGAGTTGGTGAGGTTAGAGTGTGGAAATGGGTAAACATTTACCCGGAAGTAAATTCCAAATACGCGAATTTTGAATCCCGAAATTAGTTTCTGAATGTTAGTTTTTCCGACTCTCGCTTTCTCGATCAATTAGATTTTTAAAATAGACAAGGATATCGTCATCTGATAATTATTTTCAATTTTCGAGGTAAAATGACGGAAATTATTTGTCAAATTTTATATTCCGGTCCGAATCCGCTAAACGAGCTTTTAATCCGATTTAAATTCATTTTTAATTACTTTTTTCTGAAAAATTAGGATTTGAAAATCCGAGCCTTTACATCTTAGAACATGCATAGCAACTTGATAGTGAGGTAATCTGGGGGAGCTGATGAACTGAGAGAGATGTTGCACAACATATGACAAATCAGGCCTTCTCATATTCAACAAAAGGAGCCTGCCCACCAGTCTTCTGTATGCTTCAGGTTCCTCCATTGGCACTCCCTCATCTGGAGACAACTTTAATCCTCTAGGTAATGGAGAGACAGCTGCTTTGGAGTCCAACATCTCTGTATCTCTTAGCAGATCCAGAACATATTTCCTTTGATGGACAGTCATGCCAACAGATGATGTTGAAATCTCCATGCCCAAGAAGTATCTAACTTGCCCGAGGTATTTGATGGTAAACTTTGATTGCAGGAGCTCCTTAGTTGTGATAATCACTCCTTCATCATCTCCTGTTAACAGTAAATCATCTACATAGACAAGGGCAATTACAATACCTTTGGAAACCTTTTTAATAAATAAAGAATAATCTTGTTTAGACTGAACATAGCCCAATGAAATGAGAAACTTTGTAAGTTCCACATTCCATTGTCTACTAGCTTGTTTCAAGCCATAAAGTGATCTCTTTAAGAGACACACTTGACCTGCACCAGCTTTAATGTAACCATCAGGTGGTTTCATATAAATTTCCTCATCAAGGAATCCATGTAAAAATGCATTGTTAATATCTAACTAATGTATAGGTCAGTCTCTAACAGTTGCAAGAGCCAAAATACATCTAACTGAAGTAAACTTTGCAAAAGGAGAAAAAGTATGTTTGTAATCTTTGTCTTTTACCTGATTGCAGCCTTTAGCTACTAACCTTGTCTTATACCTTTCAATTGATCCATCAGGCTTATATTTGAGCTTGAATACCCATTTTGAACCAATTGCTATCTGACCAGGAGGTAAGTTAGTTATTATCCAATTCTTGTTTTTCTCCAAGGCTAGTAATTTCTTGTCCATGGATTCTATCCAGTTTTGATCTTTCTTAGCATGTGTATATGTGTGAGGCTCAGGCACCTGAACCATACTAACAAAGGAACTAAGAAAATCACTTGAGTAAAGGTTAGTATCACCAAGAGCAACTGACAAAAAACTTTGAGAAATGGAATTAGTAGCTGGTATTGAAGGACATAAGAAATCTCTTAATTTGGTGGGAGGTTGGTGTATCCGACCAGACCTTCTTGGTTGCACAACCTCATGTTGTTGAAGACCAACTGCTGTGGGGTCATGAGACTGCACACCATTGCTAAAATCTGTGGAACCTGTAAACTCAGTAGAGAAGTCAGTATCACTAGCAACAACATTATCTAGAGGTATACCATTTAAATCATGATTACTGTAAGAAGGTAGGTGAAAACCTGAATCATTAGTCTGACCATTTGAGATCAAATCTGAGTCATCAGAAGGACTTACCATAAGTAGTTGAATGTGTGTAGAGATATTAGTAACCATACCTTGATCTTCTTTAAAAGGAAACCTGTCTTCAAAGAACTGAACATGTCTACTAATAATATATTTTTTAGTATCCAAACAAAATAGTTTATATGCCTTTTGAGCAAATGGATACCCAACCATAATGCATCTGAAAGCCTTAGAACCAAATTTATCTTGCTTTGAATGAGGATTCAAGGCAAAACATAAACAACCAATGGTCCTCAATTCATCCATGGAAGGAGAATGACCAAACAAAACCTCAAAGGGAGATTTCCATTGCAAATTAACAAAAGGAAGTTTGTTTATTATATGAGTAGCAGCTAAAACACAATCTCCCCAAAACCTTTGAGGGAGGTTAGCATGAATTCTAATGGCACGAGCAGTTTCAATCAAATACCTGTGTCTTCTTTCCACTTTGCCATTCTGCTGGGGAGTATAAGGAGCACTCCTTTGATGTACTATACCTTTAGAAGCAAATAATTGTGCACAATCCTTTTGTATAAACTCAGTTCCATTGTCACTTCTAAAGCATTTGATTGTGACTTTAAATTGAGTTTGTACATAAGTAATAAAAGAAGATAATATTTCAAATACATGAGTTTTGTTGGGCATAAAAAATGTCCAAGTAACTTTACTTTTATCATCCATGACAGTAAGAAAATAAGAGAAACCATTCACACTTTTCACTTTATAAGGACCCCAAATGTCCAAATGTACCAAGTCAAAACAAGCAGCAGACAGAGAATTGCTTAAAGGAAAAGGCAGTTTATGCATTTTTGCTAAAACACAAGTGTCACAGCTAGGTAAATGTTTAGAAGGGAGACCATGTAAATGAACCAACTTGCTCAAAGATGCATGGCCTAGCCTAACATGAAGCTGTTGCAATAGCAAATCCTTACTCACATTACAAACACTAGAATTACTTGAAACAGAATTGTCTATAACAGGGAAACAAACATTATTGATCTTGATAGGCAGTTGCTCAGCTTGTATATGGTCAGATTGCAACTTGTACAGTCCATGAAGCTTGGATCCAGAACCAATGACCTGATTAGTGCCAAGGTCCTGGAAAAACCAACCATGGGCAGTAAAGATGGCTGCAAGACAAGAATCCTCAACTAATCTACCAACAGATAAGAAGTTATGCTTGAAACTAGGCACTAATAACACATTATGCAAGACAATTTTATCATTAAGACGCAAAGTTCCTATCTCACTAACAATAGACACATTGCCATCAGGCATACCAACATTAATGGTCTTACTGAGCAACTTCCTATCAAACAATAAGTAGTCATATGCAGTCATGTGATCAGTTGCACCAGTATCTATAATCCAATCTGTATCTTTAGTAAACCTAGCCAACAAAGCTAGATTATAAGACTGAGAATTACCTGCCATGTTGGTCATAGCTGCACAGTTCACCTGGCTCTTCTCTTGCATTGCCTTCAACAGCTCTTGACACAAGGCATTGACAAGAGATGAATCCATTTTTCCTCCCAGCAAACTAGAACCAGCTTTCTTAGCAGTATGAGACCCCAAGCTCTTATTGTCACCTTCCTCTAAAGGTGTTTCCAAATCTCCATCAGTTTCAAAAGCATTATTTGCAGAGGGTCTACCATCTCTAGCACCCTTATCCCACTCAGGATAACCATGTAATTTGAAGCAATTCTCCATTATATGACCTTTAGAACGACAATGATAGCAAATCTTGTCCTTGTTATCTTTCTTTGGATCTTTCTTGGGACCCTGAAACCTGTCATTCTGAGCCATCCCTCTCCTAGCAGCAACTAGAGCCATGTTCTCTGATTGAACCCCATTAGACACCCCTTTTCCACCATCAAACTGCTGAACCAGAGAATAAGCTTTGTTGATTGAAGGTAAGGGATCTGTCGCCAGAATATTGTTGCAGACAGATTCATATCCCTCTCCCAAACCAACCAAGAATTGCATTAAGCGATTCCTTCCCTCAGATTCAAGGACTTTCTTTGCCAATTGACAAGTGCAGGCCGCCATAGCCCCACATTCACAGCTAGCACTACCTTCCACGCTTTGTAATTCATCCCAAACCCGCTTGAGCTTATTGAAATATTCAGTTATGGTCTTATCCCCTTTAGTAATGTGAATCAGTTCTTTCCTTAATTGAAAAATCAGAGGGGCATTCGATTGACCGTACCTTTCAGAAAGCTCTGTCCAAAGCTCCTTCGCAGATGCCATACACATAAAGCTCTCAGATATAGAACTCACAATTGAATTCAAGATCCAGCAGCGCGCCATGTAATCAGCGCGGATCCATCTTTGTACACCAACTGTTCCCAACGGAGGCATCTCGCAAGAACCGTCAATAAACCCTAACTTGTTCTTCACACCTAGCGCAAGGAAAGTTCCTCGACTCCAGCCCAGAAAATTCGAACCGGAAAATTGGAATGCCAGCAATTGCGCTTCAGGACTGTCTGAATTAGCCAAGACGAGAGGATCATTCACGTTTCCATTCATGTTTCTGTTCAATTGAACCCCTCCACATCCAAGAACTCTAGAATTACCTTCATCCGCCATCGATTTTTCGCAAATCGCCGAAATCACCAAGAATCAGCCAACCAAGCTCGCACCAAGCGATATCCACACACAGCGAGACCGGAAAACCTAGACGCTACCCCAAACGCACAATCAAAGCTTCAATTGCTCTGATACCATGTGAAGCTTTGCATTGAATCAAATCAGAGAAAGAGAGTGTTTACAATCGAATGTAGAAGAAGATGAATGAATACAGAATCTGTTACTTTGGTAGTTAGGAGATGGGAGTATATATAGACTTATCCCACTAACTTCTCCTAATTACAGAACTTAACCACAACACTTTTAACTTAAGTAAAATGCCCTTATAATATTAGTCTCATTAAGATTCGAAAGATGTTGACATCCTCTCCACTTGGAACGATTCAGGGTAAAATGCAAACAACACATATATATAAAGAATGGGGATATTCCCCAACTAATTACTCCATATACTACCAGGCTCCAACGATCCCTCTTGTTCCCCAATCACTAGTGCATCTACCTTGCGTCAGCGGTGTTAAGAGAACGTTGGCAACGCATCTCTTTAGGAAAACACACACTACAGGAAAATAGGGTTAATTTCGACACTTTCTGTGACCATTTTCCACGCTTTAAAGCATCACAAATTTCAATGTCAACGCTTTTAAAAAGCGTCGAAAATTCTTGCGTCACGAATGACAAGTTCCATTTTCGACGCAAAATTCTGTCGCAACCAATCTCAACGTCTTAGGACGTCGGAAATGGCACGTCATTTTCAACGACATAGAGCGTCGAAAATGACATGCCAATTTCGACACCCTAAAGCGTCGAAATTGCCCTGTCATTTTTCAAAAAAAAAACGTATATTTCTTCATTCATCCTCTTTGATTACACATCAATTTAAATACTTTAATTAACAAAAAATACATTAACACAAATCCTTACACTTGCTACCTTCAGTTCAAACTTGTATTAGAAATCACCACAACAAGCGTCTATTCGTTACCTCCTTAGCTGACTAACTGGGATTTTTTTTCCTAGCTTATGAGAGAGGGTTGGTTCAAACTTTGCATAATAATGTTCTTTGCAGCCGAATCTTGTGGAAGGTTAGAGCGGTATTCTCGCTTGTGTTCCTTCCTCTTCCATTTGCTGAAAGACCACGACGGCCTAACAAAGGAAAAGAACCCAACTCACTTAACTTCAATCTGAACTGCAATTAGACCCAATCCAACCTAACCCGAACATCTATATGGATGATAAGGTCCAAATTGATTTGAACCAATAGCAACTCGAATCCCAAATGACCCCAGCAAGATAAGCTCACTAGTACATAAGTAGTTATCAATGACATTAAGAAGATGACGTTTATCATAAATTTCCATTAAAGATACATTTTATGGCGTTTAAATGATTAAGCGTCCTCTTTTATAAAAAAGAAATTTATTTATGGCGTTTTTGAAACGTCATGAAAATGATGGCGTTTGATAAAACGCCATAACTTAATGAAATTTCATGGCGTTTTTCAAAACGCCGTGAAAATAGAGGCAATTTTTCCGCTTAAATTTTAGGCCCAATTTTAAAGCGGTAAAATGAAAAATAGGGTTCCCATCCTCATCCTCGTTTAGCTTATTTCTCTTAGGCGCCTTCATCCCCGCCCTCGTCTGGTTCACTTTTCTCCCAGATTTGAGAGCTCTCACCTACTGAGCCCTCTCTCTATTCTTCTGGAGGTCGCTCCAATGGAGCCTTCTTCTGATCTCTCCCTCGCTTGCTCGCTCGGTCGATCTCTCTCCACAACATCTCTCTCGCTCTTGTCCCACCGCTGTCACTCGTGTGTGAGGCTGAAGCCTCCCTCTCTCTCTTCCATGGATATATCTTCCCACCCCCTCCCTCTTTGAGTGCGATGTAATTCTCTTCGTTTGTTATTCGGTACTTCAAGGTTTCGAATTCGAGTTTCAGGTAAACTACACTTGCATACCTATTCGAATTAGAGTTTTGTTAATTTTGCGTTGGAAATAAGGGTGCTTTCCATTTGGGATTGCAAATTGATGGGAATTAATGATTTTTGGAATTAGGGTTCTTCAATTTAGGGATGAAAATCATGGCTCTCCTTGTTTTGTCTCTCGACCACTAAGTCATTTCGCTTCTCTCTCCACCACTGCGAAATCCAACCGAACCACTTATTTTGTTGTTTCAATGCGCTCCCCTTCATATCTTAACTACTGGTTCCAGGTGATTTGAATTAATTCTTGATTTTCTTTCACTTTATCTTTTGAGATACTGTCTCTCCCCGTTGCATGTGGAGGCATATCAACTATGAATTGTTTCCTGATTTAATATCCTTGGCTGAATAGGTTGTTTAGGTTTAGGTACCTCAATCAGTAAAAACTGCAGTAGTGAGGAAGGACCTTCCTTTTCATTCGGGTATACACGTTGCTCGCAATCTTGTGCCTTGTAAATTAACTTATACAATTATTATTGAGGTTAGAGTTGGGTGATATGATAGTATTTAATATGTATGATATAGGATATTTCCGGGGAATCTTCAAATCTTTATCAATGTCAAAGGTTCGCAAGATGTTGATTCAAACGAATGCTCAACTTCAACAAACAGAGGTGTGCCCCTACTGCAAGACAAAACTCTAGAGTTTTCTGCAAGCCAAAATGATACCACACAGTGCCAGTTGTAGGTTGGTTATAAGAGTGAATTGAATATTATGTTTGCCTAAATGGCCACATGCTTAGTTGCTGCTCTCTCTTGCCTTTGTCGGAATCTGAAGACTCTTCTGATTCAGAAGGATGACTTTCAAGGTAAGTACCTTAACTCAAAAGTTTCCATTCTTCTGCATTCTCTTGTTTCATGTATGTCTATGTAGCTAGCTCCTCTTGCTTTCTCCTATTGACTATTGTGTTGTTTAGCAATCCTGGAAACACTTGCTTCATTCCTCTTTTTTTTTTGTATTCTTTTCTTCTAGGGATTAATTGCTATCCAAACGCAGATAGGTTGGTGCAATCAAATATATGATTCACAAGGTATTGGCCTATTCAGTAACTCTTAGTTAGTATCTCTGAATGCAAACCAAATTCCTTAATGAACTCCTTGGGTAGGTGTTGTTGATCAACATTAGCCTTGTATATCCCACCAAAGCTTGCTAGTGAATATCTAATTTTGCCTTAAAAGAATTATGCTGCAGCAAGTGTTGGAGCAATATGAATTTGTAACACACTAAACCAAATAAAGTATTTAGTAGAAATTTTGAGTAAAAATTATTTCATTCTTTGTAGGACCATGCATCTCAAGTGAGCATATGAATCAATCAACAGTAAGTATCTGAATCTTTACATGCTTACAAGGTTGAAATTATATATGCTTTCTCTTAGACACTGAAAGGGAAGAAGCTACCTCATTTGTCTATAACAGGGAAACAAACATTATATATGCTTTCTCTTAGACAGTGAAAGGGATCACTCTATTGTGGAAGGACAGTGAAAGGGAAGAAGCTACCTCATTTGTGCAAAGAGGTAACGTTGCTTGCCCTCTTTTCTTCGCAGCTTGATTTGCAATTGAATCTTGAATTGGTAATTTTGACATCAAATTTTTTTAAATGGAATAAAGGGTGATTTGATCACGGAGGGACAAGTAATAGGCTTCATATATAGATCAGTTCAGAACTCGACTTCCTATGAAGGTAAACTTTCCTCACCCATTGATTATGCTCGACGATTATTCCTTGACTTATATTCATAGATCAATCTTGGTTGTTCAGTCTGATGTGGTTGGAGAGCTCTTGAAGGTTCTCTTTGATGAAGAAGGTATGTTGGTTTTGGAAACCTATATGCAAATTTTATGCTTATTCTTTTGCTGCTAGATTTTGATGATTTTGAATGTGTTTTTTCACTCAATGTAGAAGTTGTTGGTTATGGTGATCCTCTCGTAGCTATCCAACCATCTTTTCATCCAACAAGCTGAGTGCCACAGTTTCAGAGCAAGTGGTGAAGAATAGGTATGTCCCATTGCTGCTAGTTTAGTGTTATGCAGAAAAATTCGATGAGACTAACATGACCTTGATTTGTTTTAAAAGTTGTATCATATTACCGTTCAATTTCTATAAATAATAGCATTTTTATTTTCTTTTCTTTATAGCTTCATAAAGATGAGTTCTGTAGCAATTTGATTATATAGGTTTACTGACCATTTCCGGCTTAGTTTTAAAATATACAAGCAACCAACAAAGATAAACTTGAGATGCCTAATGTATTATATTTTTCTATCATATACACAATCATTTATATTTTTGAAGAGAGATAGACTTGCTTGAACATTTTTCCTTAATGTATATATGCTATCTTATATTTTGTTTCTTTTCATGTCTTGCTAAAAGTCTATGAGTCAAGTGTCTCACAAATCAAATTTGTTTTTTGTGCTAATATGTTTCACAGTGGTCTAATCTAACAATTATTTATTGTTAAGATTGTTGGTGCAAACAACCATTTATCAATGTCTACTGCCTAGCAAATATTTGGCGCATGATGGAAGAGGATGAGACCAGCTGCTTTGGTATTCCTTGTGTGTAGGGCTACAACAGAGATGGCAGAACTAAAGTAAGCGCTCACATATTTCCGGATACAGTAGGCTGAGAAAAATATAAAAGAGATGGTCCTGATGATGTCTCAATTTTCCTTTCTCGTATTCTTTTCGCTGCCCTCCCTTTCTACTTTAGTTTATTAAGTGCATTTGTTAGAAGATTTATTTTTCAACACACTTAAACTTGTATAAATTTGATATAGCACTCTTGTTGATTATTTAGCTGACTTGACTACTTTAGTTTAGATAGTTATTAGAATGGATCTGAAACATATTGGTTTATTTGTATATGGTTATGTTTTGTATATGTTTGTGTACTCAGCATGGAGTTCTTTGCCTTTGAATGCTATTGTGCATTCAGCATGGGTTAGAATTGGAATTTTAATTTCTTTTTTTTAAAATAAATAAGAATCCATGGCGTTTAGAAAACGTCATGGATTCAATTTTTAAAAATATTTCGTTATTTCATGGCGTTTTTAAAACGCCATGAAAACCTTGTTTTTTAGCTTGCACAAACTATTGCATGGCCTTTTTAAAACGCCATTGATGTGTAAATCTATGGCGTTTATAAAAACGCCATGAAATTGGGCCAAAAAGGATGGCGTCACTTTAGACGGCGTTCGAGGATGGCGTTGAAAAACGCCATGGAAAGTAAACCATGACGTTTTTCAAACGTCGTTGATGTGCATATATGTACTAGTGGCTCTTTCATATTCATTTGAAATCTAGAGATAAATAAAACTGAATCACAAAAGGGACAATTGAAATTCAGTAGCTTACCAGCAGGTGAAGTTGCTTCGAGGAATATCTTTAGAAAGTATCTCATTCTCCTCTTTGACAAGATCCGGCTTCAAGATAGAACAAAGCAGTGAGAATAACTTACAAAATCGGGCAACAATTTAGAAGGGTTAAAGTTTCTGCTTCAATATAAATGCCACGCACAAATTGAATTATGTTATATGAACAGTTTTCCATCAAAAGAGAATGATAAACCAACCCATCAGATGCTTAATATTTTCCATATCTTATTTTTTCTCTACTATTAGACAAGCCCGATCATAAAAGAAACAACACAGTATAAAAGGAAAAGGAAGAGGGCCCCCTCCCACATTCATCATCTGCTCCGTACTACAAAAGTTAAAAGGAAGCAAAATTAACATGACAAAATTAAATACTTTAAAAATTATATATTTATTTAATGAATATACACATGTAAATCTCCAAATCTAGGGTGGCAGCTGAAAATTTCTCCATTAGGTTTGAAGAAGTGTTTAGTAAGATTAATTGATTATACCCTCAAGATTGAGCTAATTTCCATTTTCCACTCAAGGGACAAAAACAAGAATAGTTTTGTTCACCAGAAAGAAGCCAAGAAGAGTTAATTATTAAGATCAGAAACAAAAATGAAAGAGAAGACTAAACCAAAAGGCACGGCAAGCCCTTTGTTTTCCTCTGTCACATAGAGCCACCTAGGAAGTGGTATGAAAACAACACAAAATTGAGCCAATGAATAACCATATTACAGAAAATTTATAAAACAAAAACCTACTTCTGATTGTTTTCATCTTCACTCAGCGCTTCTATTCTTTCTTGCATGACTCTGCACAAGCAAAACCAATAATATCTCAAATTAGATAATCCAAAAGAATAGCAGTAACATTCTGCTAATTTTTTTTAACTTATTTGTTCATCTAATCTACTTTCCACCATGGAAAGGTTCTGTACTTCTGTCTGCAAGAGAGAAGAACGTCCATGAGAATCTTGAAAGAAGAATAAGGCAAACCTGAACAAAATATCAGGACCTATGCATTTGCAAGTTAAGGCAAAAACCATTAGATTGAGTTAGAGGCAACCACATTGTATATCTCAAATGTTATATATTCATTATATTAAGACAAAAATCAGTACTTCCATCCCGGATAAAACTACTTGGATGTCATGTCTTCCCGTCGGATAGATTTCCGAGTAAGTAACCATTCATATTTCATCTTTCTAGCATATAACAAGAAACTAGCTGCAATCATTTAGAGAGGAACGAAGGAAAAGGTTTGTCAAAACAGATTCACCACTAGCCATCCACAACTTTAAGAAAATGAAATCCTCTAATCAGCTAACCATTAATTTGATTTAACATATTAGCTTCCATGTCCATTTAAACGGAACAGAAGCAATCACAGTTGGAGTATTTACACTCTGAGTATGATTAGATTTTCGCAGCAAGAGGAAGAAGAAAGGGAGGGAAAGAGGGAGGAAGAATCCATGGAAAACGGAGAAATTCGATTATCTTCGTATGTAAGTTTCTGGAAGAAAAAAGGCTCCTATTTTGGAAATATTTACACCAAATTTTATGTTTGGTGTGTTGTTTTCTATGACTAGGCAAGAACCACCACTCGTTCATATCAAGAGCTCCTGCTATAATCTGAAAGTGAAAGGCACAAATAAAGAATCTCATATCTAATCTAGCAATCTGAAAGTGAAAAGCACTACTCGATCGGTAAAATACCTTAAAGTTGGTGCTCCTGATCTTCTCATCTGGCTTTGGGAAGGAATCCACCATCACCAGGTAATCCATGGACGCACCCCCGCATCAGACCTGTATCAACAACATCACCACTGAAATTTACAAAAGCTTCATAAGTAGTTGAAATCCTCACACCAGAAACCTAATTGCTCAGAAATCCTCACACCAGAAACCTAATTTACACTTTGAGTATGATTAGATGCATCTACACATTATTCTACCAGGCAAAGAAAACTGAATGTCGTGCAGTGCAGCAGTGTTATCAGACAATGTGCCCATGCAAAAATATTGCAATGTAGGCCCCCATACATGGAAATCAAATAGCTGTGCAGAAAATTCCATTTTTATATTAGAGTTTCTTTTTCTTTTTCTTTTTTGTACTACCAATGTTTAAATGAGTGATGAGCACTCATTTAAAATTCATGAACCCAATTGGTACAAATCAATTTTCATGAAATCAACTTTTATATTAGATTTTTTTTTGCACCAGTGTTTAAATGAGTGTTGAGCAATTTATTTAAAATGATTTTCTACTGGATTGCTAGGACCATTTTGTGGCCATGTATCCCAAGTTGCTCTGGCTGCCAAAGGAGAAAGTACTTCTTGCCTTGGTTTACAGAGCAACAGGATATGGTCAGACTACTAAATAATATCGAAATACAATTAAGATATTGAGCTCTCCCACTTTGCCAATATGCTAAAATAAATCAAAACTATTGCATAAGTTAACAATACCTTTAATTTTCCCCTAGGTGACTTGTTTATTTCAGTAACAAGCCTTTTTCTTGAAGCTTCCAGATCTTCGATCAACAGCTAGACTCGGTGGAATGCAAGAAATCAAGTTGCTTTGAACATGCAAACCAATCCATTAATTGTGCAGTAAATTTATCACATGACAGATTTTAGAGAATAATTGTTGCATAATAGATGAAAGAGATATAAAAAGGAGAAGGCCGATGAACATAAAGCAAACCTGATCATGTTTTTGCTCATCTAAATTTGGTGGAGCTGAGGTTGTTTGAGGAGGAACCTAAGAAAAGAAATTTAAACACAACTAAGTAATGTGGAGGAATGTTGTAGATCATTAAACAATTAATCATATGAAAAACAATCCCCACCCTCTTTCATCAATAAAGACACGTGGGTAGCACGTCGGTCCAAAGTACACATTCTTTTAGTTTTGTTGTTATTCTCTTTCAGTTGAAAAAACAAATGCAATTGACTCAATAAAGGGTTTCAAGATCCAGCACAGCAGAACATAGCCAGTCCATTAAGGAGTTCAATTTATAACAAGATAATTCAACCATTGATGACTAATTACAATATATAGAAGAAATCATTAAACCCCCAAAAGGAGAAAATCAAACAAGTGAGGTGAATTGCAGGTTTGTATCAGCAGATCTTAGCTGAGAATTTGTTGCCAAAAATAGATAGGGCATGGAATTAGACAGAAGCACCTATATCCTTGCAACCTTAACTCCTTGCTTCCCTGTGAAAATTTGCTCAAATCAGAACATACTAGTATAGTACCCGCACCATGACGTGTATTTTTCTTTTTCAAAAAATAAAAATAAAATTTTGTAAGTATAGAAAATTACCACAATAAAATGAAATAAACTATTACTTTACATTAACATAAAATAGAAATTTTTTTTTTTTGATAAAGTAAGTAAGAAAATAATATTTATGAAAAATGTGTAAAAATTACATTGGTTTAATATTTAAGTAGAATAGGTTGGTTGAGTGAAAGTCCTAGATAAAGGTGCTTATAAGTTATAACACCTAATGAAAAATGCTTACAAATTATTAGTTAGATATAGATAGATTAATTAAAGAAACTTGTCCAAATTTTAATAGTTGGATTTTTTTTTTCTAGGTTTAGTTGATTGGAAGAAAATCGTAAAATTAAGATGATTATATCTAATTAGCAAAAAATATTTATCATTTAATAGTTAGAATAAATAAATCCCTTAGATTAAAAAATGTTTAAAAAGTTTATCAAGTGAAATTCTATGTAGATTAGGTTTGTTGGGCGAAATTCCAAAAATTAAGGTTATTATAAAAAAAACAAAAATAGTTTTCATCATATATATATAGATTTGTTGCTCCAAAAAAATCATATATTTGGAAAGTACTATATATATTAAAAAGTTTTAAATTCATCCCATTGTTTAAACAAAGTAGATTAAAATGATATTTTATAATTAGAGAATGAAATAATATTGTATAGTGTAATGAACTTAGTCTCTTGATTGCTAAGGCATAGGACTAGACATTGGCCAGATTATATGTGTAAGGCCATGGTTTACGGCCTATAAATAGGCATTGTATCTTTGAGGATGGGTATGCTGAATATAGTCTATACTTTCCCTCCCAAACATTTCTTATCATTCTCTCCTCACCCAATCTAATTCTTCTTCTTCTCATCTTATTTTTTGTCACTGCAACCGAGCTTCTAGCTCATCTGTAGTAACCACCAGTGACGGGCTGTTACATATAGTTAATATTAACTTTATTTTTAAAAAAAGTTTTGAATTAATCCCATTGTATCAAAAATGTAGTATGAAATGATATTGTGTAATTAATATAAAATGGAATAATATTGCATAGTTAATATTAAATTTGTTAAAACAATAAGTTTTGAATTAATAAAAAAAAGATTAATTGATATTGTGTAATTATTATAGAATGAAATAATATTGTTAGTTAATACTAAATTTATTAAAAAAAAATTGAATGAATATCATTGATTAAAATATGTAGTATGAAATGATATTGTGTAATTAATATAAAATGGAATAATATTTTGTAGTTAATATTAACTTTATTTAAAAAAATAAGTTTTGAATTAATCACATTGGTTAAAAAATGTATTATGAAATGATGTTACCAAAAATAAAGATATTGCCGAAAATGATATTTCAAATTATTAGATATATTAATTATTAGATATATTAAATAAAGATATTGCCATAAATAACGGTGCATGAGAGGACGACATGTGGCATAGGTGCTTCTGTTTTAAAATATTATATAGATGTGTAAAAAATGTAGTATGAAATGATATTATGTAATTAATATAAAATGGAATAATATTATATAGTTAATATTAAATTTGTTAAAACAATAAGTTTTGAATTAATAAAAAAAAGATTAATTGATATTGTGTAATTATTATAGAATGAAATAATGTTGTTAGTTAATACTAAATTTATTAAAAAGAATTTTGAATGAATATCATTGATTAAAATATGTACTATGAAATGATATTGTGTAATTAATATAAAATGGAATAATATTGTGTAGTTAATATTAACTTTATTTAAAAAAATAAGTTTTGAATTAATCTCATTGGTTAAAAAATGTATTATGAAATGATGTTACCAAAAATAAAGATATTGCCGAAAATGATATTTCAAATTATTAGATATATTAAATAAAGATGTTGCCATAAATAACGGTGCATGAGAGGACGACACGTGGCATAGGTGCTTCTGTTTTAAAATATTATATAGATAAGCTATATAATAAACCAGACAACAAAAGCATGAATCTTAGGAATACTGAAGCTAATGTTACCAACTCCATCACCTTGTAACAGTTTAATACTCCCTCCGTCCAAAAATACATGGACTTTTACTATTCATGCACGCTTTTTTAGGAGCTAAAAACTATATAAAATATTAACTTTTTTATTAAATTTTTTTAATAATTACAAACTTGTTAAGTTTGTAATTAATAAAAAAATTAATAAAAAAATTAATATTTTATATAGTTTTTACCTTCTTAAAAAAGCGTGCGTGAATAGTAATGGCAATGTATTTTTGGACGGAGGTAGTATCAAATTGTTGGGAGTCAATCGTACTAAGAATCCTGATGCAGGGAGAATGTGTCGTTGTGGGTAGCTAATCTGCAAACCAAGAAAAGCGGGAAGGAGTTATAGAGTCGTCCGACGTTGCAGCAAATTGTAAGCAATCTGTCAAAAGCAACTTAAGCTTCAATGTTGTGTGATCTAATGCTTCAATGTTGTGTGACCCGGGTGGGGAACCCTAGGTCATCACGACTTCGTCTCGACCTTTCGATTTCCCCTATCTTCTTTAAGATCGCCCTTAACAGGTCAGGGGAAGCTTCTCCCAGATCAAGGCGATCTAACGTTTTTTTTCGCCTCCTGGAGAGTGGGAGGCTCCAACTTTCGAAGAACTCTTTCGAGCTCTTCTATGACGTGGTCTAGAAGGGTGTTGTCGGGATGACCCGGGGTTTCGCCCACCTCCTGATCCCTTCTAAGCTCTTCTGCGCTAGAAGAATTCACGATCCACGAATTATTAGATGGACCGGGTGGTGAATTGAAACCCCCGACCCCGAGGACGAAGGAGAAAATGGAGCAACTGCCTTATAGAGGTCGTCCATCAAGAGATAGCCAAGGGTGGTCGTAGATCACAGTTTACAGATGACAAATTTTGAAAGACTATATAGAGTTTTGAAAATGAGAGATGACGGACAAGTGGGAGACAACGAAACAAATGGAAGAGAATAGTATTAGGAAACAAAGGAAGAAACGGAAACCGAACCTAAATACAATCTTTCTTTTCATTTTAGGAGTTGTGAACATATGAGATGTTTGACACCCACACCTCGAGGGGCTTCACATCAGGGCTTTGGGATTTGAACCAAAATATTCCAGCCGAGACCCCTAAATAGAATAGACGACTTTCAAACACGAGCCGTTCCCATTTCAGACTACTCGACGGTGGACTTACTTCGTTCTTGTTCCCTGTAGTGGTAGAACCTCGTGAACCGATAAGATGCCAACCTTCTGTTAACTTTTATTATATTAATAAATGGATACTCAGCTTGAAAAGATGCCTCAAGCCGATAAGAGCTCTTATGTTCGAGAATTTAGAAAGAAGAGCGTAGATTGATTGACCTCTCACTCACGCCACACTTTCTATATCCTTTAATTCATGTGGTCCGGATTCACTCAAAAGTAAGGACGGACAGATTCCCTCTGCTCGGACCCCCAGGTTAACAAATCACTTTTCTCAATGGAATTTCCTGAATCGAATATGGAAAGTGAAGTGAAGCTATCCGATCGGAGAAGTTCATAAAAAAAATGTCTTAGCAGACTTCAAGCTTTCGTTCTAAAGTCAGTACTATGTTTATTTAAAAAAGATTTTGACTGAACTAGTTCTATTTCTTCCCTAGCAGACTCTCCTAATTCAATCTTAAACGATCTTCCTCGCTATTTCAATTGAAACTGAACTTAAAGGCAGCGGAAGAAATGGAATTCCCTAGCTTCCCTAATTCCCTCTCTTCAAATCTCGTACATCACTATACATAATTTAGGAGTGAACCCACCTGCCAATTATTGCTTCTATTGCTTCAACCCGGCAATTACTCGATCAAAATGAGGTAGTCAAAGAGAAGGGAAGTCCGGAAAGAGTGAACGAGCCGGAAGTGAGGACAGATTTACTCGATAGGGAACTGCCTTTTATTCCTGTTATTTATGGGATTTAAAACCAGAGATTCTCCGACGTTCACTTTCTTGCTTCACTAATGGGTTTGAGAGGTTTTCTTCCGGAGTGAGTTACATTACCTAGGTGCAACTCACTCCTATTTGAATTGCATCTTTAGCACCCTCGATGTGTTCTTTTCTTCACCATTTAGGTTCTTTTCCGGGAGTTCCTTTAATAGGAATTTGCGGAGGGATTCCCTGAATCTTCGATGAAGAAGACTCTTTCCAAACAAGGACTAGTCTCATTTAATGAGAAATCCCTACTTCACTTTTTAAAGGAACTGCCTTGCTTTACTCTTGGCTTATTGGATACTGCTGCCTTATGAATGTAGGCTTAGAAAATAGAATTGGCCTGGCTTATCTGCTTACCTTCTCTTAATGCGCTTTGATGGCTTTGCTGCTTGCTTTCTGATAGCTGCGACAACTCCATATCTTTTGGTCTCGGGGGATGCATCTCATTGAATGTTTTCAACATCTCTCGCCTGAAACCGGCCTTCAACTGCTGAAACTGTTATTGCGGTTGTGGCTGCTAGAGAAGGTGAGAACCACCAATAGGTCGATCCTCGCCTGACATTTTCCTGTAAGGCTGATAGCTCTTTGACATTCAGATGAGTTTATCATGTCCCGTGCATCCCCCTGCTGCTTGATCGCCATCCTTTCGTCCTGTCTGTCGTCTTCTTTGCCATCTCCGTTTCTGAGTCCTCGTCATGCCCCTTTGCTTTGACTGGTCGATTCACCCTACTAAGCCTCTCTGAGACAGAAACCTTTACCGAACAAGTCTCTCTGATATCGGCACCCTTTACTTCTTTACTTCGTGCATCTTGATACGATACGCGGTGGCCCCCGAACATAGAAAAAAAGAAAATATTCAAACATTTAAACTAAGATGGATTTACCCAATTCCCGAGCAGCCATTAATTAGAGTAATAATAAGGTCTACAACATACGTCCAATACCAACTATGTTCACCATACATAGAAAGATTAGATATTATGTAACTTAGATAACTAGGTGTACAATATATTCTCCCCAATCACCACCCGGGAAAATTCGTGGAGAGGCCATTGGTTTCGCATTCAATCCATAAATAGTTGTAGTTTCTTCTGGACGGCACCCCTCCTCATGAAAGGGGCTATAGCCCTAAAGCTAGCAATCGACCCACCTACGACACGCAATGTCAGGGCGGGGGAAGAAGAGCATGCAGCCATGAGACTACTTGCCCATTACTGGAACAAGAAGAAAAAGAAGTGAAATGTAAGCTTAGTCGACCAAAGGGCGGCAAGACTTGAACCCAACATTCGAGTCTAGACTTGATGAAAGCGGAATAAGACAATTTCTTCTTCGATGATTGGCTTTAAATTCAAATAAAAGAAAAGATACTAGTTCTTTCGACTCGGTCATCTAAAAAAAAAAATGGGTGGAAGACAAGAAAGTTATTTTTCCACATCCTACTTTACCTTGACAAAACTATACGAATAAAAGTGGTCAACACCTACAGAATATGTGGTTGATGTAACATTTTTTTGATCATCTGAAGTTGTTATTAAACCCAGTTGATACCTCTTTTCTTTGGCTTAGCCTAGAAAAATCCTAAAAAGGGAATGGAAGAGAATCTCGATAACCTTGATCTGATCTCAGGTTGCTGGGGAAAATAGAATTACCGAGTTGCGAGTTGTATAAGCTGTGATTGAATCAATAACCGGTCCTGGAGGAAAGCTGATATAAGGGCTTCACTCCTAAAGAGTTTGAGGATTTCCATTCCTACGTTACATCCACCTAAAGGAAGGAAAGTGATTGAAGAAAGCCCACTTGCTCGCTCTTCCTTCTCCATTCCACCCACTTGAATAGAAGTGGAACGGCCTTTCTTTCCTTGTAAGGTGGTGACAGCCCCTACCCCTTCATTCAAGAAATCTACCATGAAAAAAAGTATAGACCTTTTAGAAAACTACTAGGTTAGGCAACTCCAAATCTGAATTGAATGCAACAGAAAAAAGGAGGCTATCAAGGACGCCTTATTCAAACAAAGACCAAACACCGACCCAGGGGAAACCTTATGAGACTTCTCTTTGGAAACGGGGAAGAAGACGATAACCATTCCTTATTAGCAAAATGAATTCGAGTCATTCTTTTTTGCTAATGAAGAACGACTTTTCACCTTACACCTGCAGGACATAGACCCAGTGCCAGACCGCTGATTCGGGCGGGAGACTAGATACTAGATCTCTCGTTAAAGTGAGTACTAAGAGAGTGGAGCCTGTTCCGCGGTTTCGGTAACTAAAACTATAGGAGGCTGTATTAAACAAACATTGTGGACGAAAGAAGAACCGGAGTCTCTATTTTCTAGCCCCTTTACTAGGTTGGGCGAACAAATCCTTCTTGTGTAGATCTTTATTCAAGTCTCGGAGGATTGGAACTAGAAAAGAAAACGGATCCATTATTTAAGAATCAAGTTTATCCCCGGTTGGATGAATCCTCTAAGGAAGTCAAAAAAGAAACCACATGAGCTAAATCTTTCTTGTTACTGGAGCTATAGCTCGATAAGGCCCTATCATCAACTACTTTTATAGGAGTAGAGGACAACCTAACTAAAAAGGTAAAATGGTTGGGGATATAGACTGACTCTAAAAAAATATAAAGGCGAGCACGTAAGAGGTAAGTAAGAAGGGTAACCCTATCGTTGTAAAGCAAAGTCTATCTATCTGCCGTCAAGGATCGGGGAATAGCTTCTAAAATATCTGCGAAAGTCTTTCTCTTCTCTTATCTTAGCCCTTTTTCATAACGTTATTTGGTGAGCTTTTTTTTGACTCATTTATTACAAAGGTAATTATACCTCTGGCGTCTGCCACCATACAAAATCCACGCAGGCCCAATAAGAAGAGACCCACCCGCGCTCTCTCTTCTCATTTTTTTAGATATAAACCACTTAAACAGGGGCCCTCCGTTCAGGGGTTTTTCATTTTTATCGAATCGACTTGCGGGAATAGGGGAGTGGGGGAGGATCCCGACAGCCGCACCTCCTTTTTTGGGGGGATGCTCTTAAATTCATCCTGAGTACTAAATCAAATTTATCGCCTGAATGGAAACTTCAACACAACACGGTTCTTGTGAAAGGGGAACCATCAGATCCGAAAGAATACTTAAAAGGACGCATCGGTAAACAAATTGACATCATCGATCAAAAAATCCTGGATTATATCCAAAGTGGACCAACTGTCGGGAATTTGAATGTGTCTGTACCCCAAAAAGGCATTGAACCTTTCGATTAGAGCGTTATGCAGTGATTCAACACTATCTTCTACTTCAAGAGTCCCCAAACCTGTATGTTCTTGTCTACTATGAATAGAAAAAAAAAAGAGCCACGACCACGGATAGTAGCAGTGTCATTGTGATTGGATCAGTCGAATGAAAAAGAAGACTCAAATGGGATCTCATTTGAATCCGCTTTTTGCTCAAAAAGACTTGTAAGAAATCACCGGTTGGTCTTACCAAGAAAGGCATGTGAATTCGGGGCTTGGGCCGAGTCTTGTATAGACTGGCTACCTAGCAAGAAAAAGAGAACTTACTGCAAGAGAAGAGGAAGATTTGAGCCCCAACGACAAGCGAACCTACGGGCGGGGCATTTTCGGGGAGTAGCCCGCTTCCCGTTACTCAATACGGAAATTCCTCGAAGGAATTTTTTCTGTATGAATATGAAAAAAAAAGAAAAGGTCAAACCATATCTTACTGAATAATCTGACTGAATGAGGAAGAGCTCTTTATGTGGTCTCACTTTACCACCATCTGAAATGCGCGAAACTTCGATTGGTGGAACCCAGTCCATGAAAATTATCCCTTTTCTTACGTGCAAATCCCCTCTTTCGGTAAGCATCCAGTATCTCATCAAATGAACATTTCTCTAAGCTTATCCTGTAGTTTATACGTCGTTTGAATTTGAAAGCTGCTGCTTCAAGAATCCAACGAATAGCTAAGGTTTGTTGACGATCCCTGGCTACAATCCCGGGGACATCATAAATAGTACCTGCTACTCTTACTTTTTCCACTTTGCATATGGGCTTTATATTATCTACGGCGTCAACCATAAGTTTGATTACATCGCCTTCAGTTCGAGCTGGGCGATTCAAAGTTTTATAAACAATAGCACGAACCTTCGTTCTTTTACCTTCTTTCATGCAAAAGTTGACCAATTTCTTGATCAATTGTTTTTGCTCACTATCTAAGCCCCCCATATAACTGAGAATTTTCGAGCAATTGGAAGCCGCTTTCGATGACGAGGCTGATAAATTTATATTACGCAATCCTTACTGTCCATCTTTATCAGCCAACTCCCCTCTTTCCATCTTTCCTTTCAGAGTTTACCACGTTGAATACTTTTTTTTTTAGGTCTCGCTCGGCCGAAAATGCTTCATCTGGATTCTTTCTTTTTGAATCTAATATGTTGCAAATATGTGTTACGAGAACGGACATGACACAGCAAGTTGCTAGTATAACTTGCTCACACAGGGGTCTGAAAGAAAGCTTTTCAGTCAAGACCGGTCGGAGCTCCGAAGAATCAGAATCTACATCGATCACGATGCGAGCAATAAGGTAATGGTGTCCTCGACCAAGCCGAAAGACAGATCTCATCACAGCACTTGCTTTCCCTAAACTATCTATCCTTAGAAGTAGAGCGAGCAAAACTGAAAGAAAGAGGGAATTCATTGAGAATTACTTAGCCAGGTTCTAGGGGGGGCTACTCTTCTTTTTTGTCGATCGAGCCGCTCCCCCTCATTCCACTTGTCCAGCCTTCTTCACGAACTTGTACAATCGATGCCACAAAGATAGCCAACTCTATTATCGAAGAAATAAGGAAACGGGCGACGATTTGGCACCAGATATCCGGAGGTGTGGAAAGAGCAGCTGTGAGAAGCGGAAAAACTATCAAAAAACGACGATTGTTCGTGAAGGTTTCCACAGAAAGACCCCTTGGTTCTGGCAAACAGATCACAATTACAGGTACCTGGGAGCATACCGAAGGAATGAACGAAATACGAACAGTTAACATAATATGGTCATAGATCTTAGGTTGTAACTTGATCATGAGCGAATTTGTTGATGTTGCACTCACGAAGTATGGAAAGTGCCAAACATTGGGAACTACCCGGTAAAGAATTAAGAACATGAACAAGAAGAAGCAAAAACCACTTAAATGGAAAGGGGAAGCTTTCGATTTCCTTCCCGGAGCTGTCCGGATGGTCCAACAATAAGCTAATCCACTTTGCAAGCCCAGACCTGAGGCGAGGCCCAACAGGCCGTCGCCTCAGGCCCACTCTCACTAGAGGGCCCAATGTTCATCTGTATATACATAATATATATATAGAAATTGAATACAATCAGAGACAACATGGGAAGTTCGGCTCAGCGGATAGAGATGTGGGGGAGAGGAAGGAAACGGAGGTTCGAATCTCATACTTCCCATTTTTTTGTCTTTTTTTTTTTGTCTTTTTTTTGTTTTGTTTTTACAAACATCAGTATGTTGCTTTTGCCTTCTTTTTTTTTTTGTTTGCCTTTTTTTTGTTTTGTTTTTACAAACATCAGTATGTTGCTTTTGCCTTTTTTTTTGTTTTGTTTTTAAAAACATCAGTATGTGCTATTTGTATTTTGTTTTTTTTTTTGTTTTTTTTAAACATCAAAGGCAGCCTGCTATTTGTATTTTGTTTTTTTTTTAAAAAAAAACATCAAAGACAGTGTATGTTGCTACTATTTGTTTTTTTAATACTTTGATATTTGTTTTGTTAGGGTTGAAAATAGTAAAGGGCCCCGTTTTGAAATCTCGCCTCAGGCATTCAAAATCTCAGGTCCGGCCCTGCCACTTTGTATGAATATACGTATATGCATACGCCATATGCTGAGGTTATTGTCTTCATCTATATGGAATAGTAAAATCATGAAATATATATACCAGGAAAGACCAATGGAACTATATATTTTTCTATAAAAATAAATAAATAAATAAAAACTACTGTATGAAATCAATTAACAATTTTCCAATATGCTTACCAATTCGAAATGTTAAGAAGAAGGTCGGTGACTTGTGAGCAACATCAGAAGGACAATGGGGAACTTTGAGAAAATAAATTAACAGAGGTCCAACCAGAATAACTAATGTTGACAGAGAGAAATCTAAATCCATATATAATACCTGAAGTTGTGCAAAACAAAGCAACTAAAAGAAAATGCTGCATAGATCTCTGGCTACTTGAACTTGTGACCGCAAAGCCCTATCCAATTCCTGCCAGATTTAGGTCGAAATAGAGATGTTGAAGTTAAAAGCAAGCATGATAATAATAAAATAATATTAGGAGAAATCATGAAGATAAAAACAAGGATGCAATACCTAAAACTAAGATCACTAGCGCGACAAAGGAACTGTTGCAGAGATCTCTAGCTACACAAGTGAATAACGGCAAAAGTTATGGCCGATTCCTGCCAGATTAAGGTACCTCTTGATTTCCTGATGATTTTTAACCTTGAATCGCCTCCGGATGTGAACGGATACCTCCTCACCTCCTGATTTCCTGATTTGGATCTAGTCCGAAGAGACGAACCTCAGTCGATCTCGAACAGAGAGGGAAGCCGAAGGGAGAGAAGAACAAGAAAGGAGAGACAAACCTGCTCAGACTTCAGGTGGCCATCTCCGTTGGGCGGTGGGAGGCCGTCTCCGGTGGGCGGTGGGTGACCGTCTCCGATGGGCGCAGTTAGGGTTTTTCGAAGTGTGAAGAGTGAAGATAGCAGAGAGGGACACGGGAAGAGTGAAGAGTGAATGCCGTCTCCTCTCCATTTGGTTAAATTTTTTAGTTGAGTCATTCTCGACGCTTTAGGACGTCGAGATTTTTGCCAATTTCGACAACTTCAACTGTCCAAAATTTTCGACAGTTCAGAGCGTCGAAAATTTTCGACACTTTTTAAAAGCGTCGAAACCAAAGCGTAAAAAATAAACCACTTTTCCTTAGTGACATACAACATCAAAAAACCATCGCAAGGAGAAGGCCATGGAAATCTCCTATCCTTCAAAGCTTTGGCTAAAGAAGAGACTATGGAAATCTCCTATGGCCCCTTCCCAAAAAGATAGAGGAACATTATCTACGGTCTAGAAATATAATGGAACACACTAACCCCGACGACCAGCTGAACAATTTTGTTACCCCTTTAGGAATGAATGAGTACAACGATACGATCTTGTGTATATCTTTTTCATCCATCTTGACTAGGATAACTCTGACATGGTTCACAAACCTCCCATAAAAATTCTTCAGGAACTTCACCAAGTTCGGTAAGATTTTTATGGCCTCCTCTGGCATTGCTTGTACGAGAAGAAGAATCATGCTAGACTTGAATCAAAGTAGCATAACAGGTTCTCCAACATGGTCATACAAATCCCATAGCTCAACGAGCAAGGAGACTTTATGACACACTTGTTTAAAAAGAAGCCTACGATAAACAATATATGAGAGTATATATGTGTCCATGAGAATTGTAAAATATAACATCGAGCATCCTAAAATCAATTGATAATAGGGGAATAGGTAACTAGGTTATATACTAAGGTTTGTTTGTTCATATTTTCAATGTGGAACTCTTTGCTCTCTTACTAACTCTCAACAGACACCCCGCAAGGCTGCAAGTGCAACTGCCAACTAGAGTCATTATTTTGCCTCTAGTTGAGACTTGGATATAACGAATCTAGTATCACATTATTTTGCCAACTAGGGCTGTTTATATCAGAGTTGAGAGTTGAACATGCTAAAAGTCAACTCTGAACTCATTTTGAATGTGCTATATGTGTGTTCAATTCCTTGCTTTCTTGATGCAATGGACAAGCAAGGAAGAAAAAAACCAAAAATTAAACTTGATTTTTTTTTTTTGTATAGATCACGTGCTTAAGTTGCTATACAAATGTGTACAAGTAATGTGTTAATTCAGTGTATAGATGCTGTGATGTGAAGTATCTCATTTGACAAGCTGAAAACATAAACATAAAATCAACAAGTTACACAGTAATATTTGTGTGAATCAGGGGCCTCGTCGGTGTCTTGGTTTGTTGGCCTTTGAGGAGCTGACATGGTCAAAGAATGGCAACCAAGAAAAGAGGTAGAGTCCAGTGTGTCAATTGCGTTATTAGTTGTCGCCCCTTCGACTTTCTTGGTCCTCGTTGTACTGGAGTACCAGGAGCACCTGTTGCTGTAATTGGTGGATCAGCTGGATCACTCATATTACCTGAAAAGGTTTCAGATTCTTAGGACCATGTATATTATATAGACACACAATTATGCAAGAGGAACGATTACATTCGATACTCACAGTTGGATTCCTGCCAACCCAACACTTTTTTCTCGCGATCAAACACCATCTGGTATCCATACATGAAGTTCTCTGCATCATTCAATGGCGCGCCATATTTGAAGAACATCACAATTAAAAATAGCACCACATTTCCTACAACTCCATTCGTACATACCTCCGATGATGTTGAAATTGATCTTGTCTTCTTTGATTATCGCCAGGCAATATATACAAATCTGTGAATCAATCAACGTAAGAATGAATTAAAGCTTTCCCGACGACAAATTAATGGCATTACTATTTGTATTGCTTACCTGATCCGAGCCTAAAACAAATAGCGGCTTAATGACGTTGTAGCTGGCTCCGCCTCCCATTGTTAGAATTATCGAGGGGATTGAAATGTCGCTACTGCATGAACTGCATTGGACATTTGATGCCATTAGAGGAAACTCTCGCTCTTAATCAGCTTCTAAATTCAGCTAGATCGAATAATGTATATATACCTCATTTTGTAACAAAAGTCGAAAGGGATATTAGAGCCGGTTGGATATCTTTTGTCTTGCACTTGAGAGTCGAACTGCCAAGTAGGCGGATGGAAATATTGTAATATCGTTTTAGGAAAGGATGTCACACATAGCGTGTATGCGAATACTCACATCTTTGGTAATGGTAGTGTAAATTGGGTCAATGAAGTATGTGAATGAAGTCCCAGTGTCGAATATTGCAGGAGTTCTGACATTTGAGGCGTACTTTCCTACAGCTACTTGTGTGATGGCGACGAAGTAGGTCTGGCTGATAGAAAAAAAACGTCGCCACAAAGGAGAGTTTCAGTTTGATCAGCAATTTAGAAATTAGGGGATAGAGAGATGCAAAAAGCTTACTATTGTTGAAGAACAAATGGTGTTTCGGATTGATCAGGACTGCCTTTATCTCCGAAGCTTATTGTACCAACTTGATTGGGAGCGAAGCACATTGAGAAAGAATTTGCGGTTATATTTTGCGTTGCTAAGATACTAGGAACTGATATTGTGTCTATGCCGAGACCAAACAATCCATTTGGAGCTCCGCCATCCAAAAATATACCAGTCTGAGTCCTACCACACCTGCAATCATATGAATTGAATGCCGAAACTGATCTAATTACCAAGGTGATTCTCAATTTTGTGCAGCGTATTTTGCTCATATATCATAACCAAGCGAGTTTGAACATACCCAAAGGCGATGTTTACATCGACAGGCTGTGAAGGAGTGGAGTCGGTAGTGAGATGAATTACATCTTGTACTAAGTAGCCAGAAGAGGCTGTGTTTGCGGAGAGATATTGTATGTTGTAGGGACACTGTTCGGGGTTTGCACTGCAGGGTATGCTACGGTCACACAAAGGGCTAGAGCAAGGAACTTTTTTCCCGGTTGAAGACGAACTCAATTCATAGGTGTTGAATGTCATCTGCTTATATAAGGTAAGCCAAAGACAGCAACAAGTATATATATGAGGTAATGCAATAATACTCCTACCACCAAAAGGGAATTGAGACGAAAAGTACCTCGCTTGGGGCGGATTTGTAACAGCTAACGCAGTCGCAGGGCAGCCAGAAGAGGTCGCTTCCTGTGTCGAGTGCTACTAGGAAGTTCACTCCCGGTGTTCCTACCGACACATTTGCGTAGTACAAGCTGGAAATCAACCAAAAGATTATGGTCATTCCCTTAGCAATTACACATACAACTTGATGATTTTGCAAGCTTGGTCATTCATACCGATATATACAACTTACATTATTCGTTCCTCTTATTCGCAATCGTTTCTTATTTGCGAAAATTTCAAACATGTCTTATTGACAAATAGTATTATCATACTAAACATACCCAAATTATTTCTTCTACAGTATTATGCAAGAGAATTAAACCAAAAGGTCAACAGATCGATAAAGTAATTCATTTGAAATGTGTTTGGACAACAGATAAATAGCATACAATCCGTAGTCTCGAAGTCGGTGAATGGTGTTGCCGGCGACGAAGGTGAGCGGAGTCGTGGAGGAGTTCCCGCTAGAGAGGCGGCGGCCACCGTGGATTCGGTCACGCGCCGCCATGGCGGCAAAGTAGTCAACGGTTCCTTTCTCGGGCAAGCGTTGGTTATCGCCGGCGGGGAAGATGGCCCGTACGGGATCCGAGAACCTGTGGTGGATGTCGAACCGGAATGCAGACCCACCGGCTTGGCAGGCCCAGCCCAGCATCAGGATAGCCAATAGAAGTCCGACACGTGTCCTGCTGGCGGGAATTCCCGGCCGTTGGCCCTTATGGCTGGTACTGCCATCAATACCCGCCATTTGTAATCACGATTAGAGCTTAATTGCAAATGAAATAAGAGCGTTTCTCAATTCGCTTGAAAGCAATTTAGCGATTGATTAATTTTGGATCAAATCAATTGTACGGAAATACAACGTGAGCATAGGTTGGTCGTGTCGTGAGTTCATGTATAAATGATCCAACTTGCAGTTTTTTGTTTTTGTTTTTCTACAAGTCAATTATTAAGAAATTCGTATAATAATATCAACATCTAATTAAATATAAATATATATTCCCTTGTTAATTAAAATATATTATTTAAATAATAAAAATTATATAAAATATGTAATATTATGTGTTACTTTTTCATATCTTGTTTTATATGTATCTGTGCGATGAACAATAGTGGTGTAATAATAAATGGATGTAAAATATATAGTATATGTGTATATATATAGAGAGATACAGTATATATTTATTTTTTAAAGTTTACAAGTTTAAATGGGACACTATAGCTAGGTAAATGAGTATCAACTCATGATATCGATTTTGGGGAATATCAATTAATGATGAGATAGACTTGAGAGTTTGAACAAGCTAAACGTCAACTCTGAACTCATTTTCACCAATCATATTCCAATATCATGAATCTTTACGCATAAATAATTCAAAAACCTCACCTTGTATCCAAAAAAACAAATAAAAAAACCTATCTATTACGGAGTATAAATAATACTCCTCCGTCTAAAAATATATAGACTTATGCATGTTTTTTTAAGAGTTAAAAATTTTATAAAATATTAATTTTTTTATTAATTTTTTTTAATAATTATAAACTTATTATCAATAAGTTTGTAATTATTAAAAAAAATTAATAAAAAAGTTAATATTTGATATAGTTTTTAGCTTCTTAAAAAAACGTGCGTGAATAGTAAAAGTAATGTATTTTTTTACGGAGGTAGTAAAGAAGATGTGGTTTGCATAAAATGTTGACTTCTATTTAATCTTAATATTTTTAATCAATTAAATTTTTTTCAGGTATATATCCATATATTTTGTGTAAAGACCGGGAAATTTTATAATATTAAATTATTAAAATAGTGATTTAAAATCATTTCGGTTTCTAAGATTTGGGAGGTTTGAAATTTCCGTCCTTGAGCTATTGATTTTATTCTAAAAATTTTAAAATGAGTTCCGGCATTATTTAGTTGAAAATTTAAAATATGTGTTATCCCGCTTCCATATGCGAAAATGTAAAATAAGAGTTGGAATCCTTTATTAAATTCTGAATTGGAAATTTGAAAATCTTTATGGGTTGAGTCGATTAAGGTCGAGAGAGCGGGTTTCGAAATGTTTGTTCAGTTCGGGATCACTAGTTCCATTTTCTTTTCTCTTTTCTTCCCCCCCTCTCTCCCTAGTTTGAGATGGCCTTGAGGAGATTCACACAGCTCACTCTTGTCCTTATTAGCTAATTGCAGCTCTGCTCCCTGCAACAATTGCCCATAGCACGCCAATCCTCTGCAGGAAGCAACCCAGAAACCTTTTCTTTCTTTCACTGATTTTCGCCCAAATTCACACCCAACGCCACCATTCCTTGCCTCTGTCACGCTGAGCAAGCAAAACGCATCACCTTCACCGAGCCCCCCAAGCCACCACCTATTGTATCCACTAGGGGTGTGCATAACCGGGTACCCGACACGAACCGGTTAATCGTGTCGGGTACACGGAACCATTTATGGAATGTGTGCCGAACCGTACACGAACCGGTTCAAGCCGGGTACCCGAACCATTTACACAAACCGGTTTCGTGTCGGATACCCGTGTTATCCGACACGAACCGTTTAGTGTTTTTTTAATAAATACTGTACACAAAAAATGAAGAAGTAATGGGATTCGAACCCACCACTCTAAGTCTCTTTTGAAACTCTCCCCACACTATCAACCAATTGAGCTATCATGACTTAGTGATCCTAATTAACTACATCTAATATATATATATATATATATATATATATATATATATATATATATATATATATATATATATATATATATATATATATATATATATACACACAGATCGCTATATTTTTTTAAAAAAAATAAAAATAAACGGTTCGATGGTTCGTGTCAGGTATCCGGTAACGAGATTTGCCCGAACCATACACGAACCATTAATTTTCGTGTTTTCACGGTTCGTGTCATTATCGTGTCGTGGCCTTTTCGTGTCGTGTTTTTTCGTGTCGTATCGCCCTGGTTTCGTGTCAGGTCAGTTGTGTCGGGTTTTTCTGCACAGCCCTAGTAGCCACCACCACCTGAAATACCCCAAATTATTTTTGGGCTATTTCTTATTTTTATTTTAATTAAATAAATTTATATTATATTAAACAATAGTATATATATATATATATCTTGTGAATTTGGTCATTTAATAAATTCACCTAAGATATATGGTATGAATTAGAATAATTAAATTATTCTAAAGAGAAATAATATATGATTGGATTTAATTATATAAATCCTTTAAATACTCTTATTATTTAATTTATAGAGTTAAATTAAATAATATTTATTCCGCTAAAGAAAAAAAACATATCTCCTATCTCCATCTTTATCCGCTTATTTTATTTCTTTTCCTTAAAGTCGTTAGGATCAAAAATCCATCTTTATCTAACTTTTAACCTAATTCAGTAGTACACGTCAAATCCAGGGTTATCCACAGCCCAAAATTCATTCCGCATCACCATCTCCTCTCCAAATCCCCTGTGAGCAGAGCCGTAAGCCAACCATCGCCGCCTGACCATCACCTTCGCCGCCGAGCCACTGCGGTCGAAGCCCCTGCCCAGAGCGCCCATCCTTGTCGAGCCCATCATCGCTGGCCATAGCCCTTTCCCGTGACAGCCGGCCACCATTGTTGTCCTCGCCTTCGATTACCGCCGATTGGCCACCGCAGTTGCAGCTCTTGCCCGGAGAACGCCCAGGTCGAGCCGCCTCCGATCGCCGCTGCCCTGCGTCTCGAATTGCCGCCGAAGAATCCATTACCGCCGCAGTTGCAATCCCTCCGCAGTCCACCACCACCACACCCGCCTCCGGTCTGCCGCCCCTGTGGTCGCCGGCCACCACTGCCGAGCCGCCGCTTGTGCCGCTTGCAATTGCCGCCGAGAGGCTCGTCCCTCTGATGCTGTTCGTAAGTTCTAAGAGATAGAACGCAGGGATTTTGATTTCTTTTGAAGAAATCGCAGACACGTCCCTTATTTTCATAATAATTCCGTTTTTTACCCTAAGTTAATTATTTATTAAGTTTTGCGGCCAATATTTCTAAACTATTCAATTCTTGCCCGTTTCAGCGACACCAAGAAATCTCGAAGTACCCACGCCGGATCCCGCTTCCCGAGGAATTCATATTGGTATAGATTTTTAACTTTATAGAATTAATTCAATTTTAAATTGAGTTAAGTAAAGTTAATTTTACAAAATATCAATATTAATATTCCGTTTTCCGTTGGATTCAATAGGTGCTAAAATCTCGCCTTGTTGTCGTCAGTCAATCATCAAAAGTTAAGGCAAGTGATTTCGTTCAATGTCTTTTGCATGTTTCGTGATTTTCCTTTGACGTGCCTTTTAAATTCTTCCGTGTCGAATGCGGCCTTGTGGCCAATTTCCTTGCCAATTTCGATAAATTGCATACCCGTCTGCTTGATGTAATTTATCCTTTTTAATCATAAATTGACATGAGTTAAATTAATGGGCAATTGTTAAATGAATTATAGTGATATGTGGGTTAAATGTGATTGTTTGTTTATAACACGAGATAAGTAAAGGTTGCCCATTTTCTTCTTCCTAAAGTGCATGATATTCTGCTTGTTCTTTCATGCAAACTAGTGGCATGTGATAGTAAGACCCTTTGAATTATCCATGCTTGTTCATGTTTGATTTAATGTCGTTATTATGATCACCTAGTATAAACTGTTTATTATGATAAGATAGGCACCATGTGATGCTTAGTTGATATGTGAAAATGCGCATCACGTGATGCGAGTGGCTATATGCCTTTGGCAAGTTATGCAGTAGACTGACTTGCAGGTTGTGGTTCGTTAAGCCACCGCCTTACAAGGTTTCATGAAACACCATCCCGAAATGCATTCTCTGCGGGGTGATAAAACAACGATCTGATGTAGGTTGTGGTCCTTGTTAAAGGCCCGACCGGTACCACGTAGTATTATTATTATTATCATTATCATTATTGTGATTATTATCGACTGTTAAATAGGTGATCATTTCAGTTATTATACTTATCTGCCTCAAGTATAATTCCATTTCTTATCGTATAATCGATCGTTATGATCATCCGAGTCATGTGTGAATTTTTATCCTTTTCATTCAGTTTCTACTATAAATATTCATGTCATTCCCTTAACCTGAGGCATACCGTTTTATGGTCACTGTAAGGTTAAAGTCTAAACATTTTCCCTATCATTTGCTAGTCTTTATTGTACTAACCATCCTATTTATTGGATGGCTGGTGTCCTTCGTTCTCACGAAACACCAGACCATATTCCACAGGTCTAGTGCAAGCAGCGGAGCAGGAGATAGTTGAAGAGCAGGCTATCATTTATTAAATCTTTATCCTACAAAGTTTTGGATCTTTAAAGTTTCCGCATTGCTACTTTAAGTTTTAGCTATGTTGGAGTTATTTATACTTTATGGTTTTGGGTATCTTCCTGTTATTGTGATCGGATATTTTAAACTAAGATATTTATTTGATTTCCGCCTATTTTATTTTATTTTGCTTAAATTATCATCTTGTTTATGGGAGCATGGTTGCATGTCCCTATAAGCCTCAGGTGAATTCAAAGACATTAAAGTCTGCGGATTCACTGGCGCTGTAACGCTCCCTTGGGATTTAAAAAGGGGTGTTACAGAAGGTGGTATCAGAGCCAGGTTTTTAAAACGTTTTCATTCGGATTTTTAAATGATTTCTAAAGTGAATTTCAAAAAGGTTTTTTCGCAAAACTAAGTTATACTTAAAAAAATAAGCAGTTTTGGAAATGATTTCAAAGTATTTGTCCGATAGTCCTGCTCAAGCTCCTGCACCTGCCATAGATTAATCTTAGATTCTTTATTCTTCTTCCCTCTAAATCTCGCTTTCCAGATTATCTCGCTCGAGTATTGATGACTCCTCGCCTCCTCGATAAGATGTATAATGTTCGCAAGACCTCAGGACTGCACATCACGGGTTATCCCCAATACATTGGCCTCACTAACAACTCTGACATTGGGCCTGACTCAAGCACAAAGGTGGAGGTCATGGAAAAAGCTATAGTGGAGCTATCCAAGGGGAAGAATGTCCTGATCGACCATCCCGAAGGAGCGGCAGCCACAGAATATGGAAAGCTCATCCGCGAGTGGTACAAGGAACATAATTTGGGAACTCCTTGATTCTACAGCGAGAAAAAGGTAGGAAGGGAAAAGAGAGCCATTCCATCTCCCCTGGATGACAAGAGGAGAAAGTACCTCCAGAATCTCGTCCGAGTGTACGGCATGGAACCATCTCAAAATCCCTGTGAGGAGAAGCCAAAGAAGATATCCTTTTTGGAAAACCTAGCAGATGAGAAAGCATTTCAAGCTTTGCAAGAAAGGAGAGCGAGGCAGAGGCTCCGCGTGAGGAAGACCGGGGAAATATACAGGAATAAGGAACGAATTATGAATGAGCTGGAAAAACGTTGTGATTAGGCTAGAGATGACATCAAAAAGAGACGTGTGAGCATGCTGAGTCAGAGAAAGATGCAGCATCACAAAAGCATAGATCCGAATTGGACAAACTCGTCGACCAATATGTCTTTGCAGAAGACGACGAGGCTTAAGATCTCATCAGCAGCAACACATTCTGCAGTAGTACCAGCAGAATACCCAGATTCCTGCAGGTTCACAGTCGACTATGAACAAAGGGAAGAATGTCGTCGGACCATCTCAGCAGGGTCCGCGACTATATTAAATGCGTAGTCTAGTTAACACTACTTCTTCTATGGCTCAAGATGTTATCTATCGCCTGAGTGAACTAATTAATATTATTTTTATCCAGGTGCTTCTCATTCTGTTATAGCCGAGCAAATTGTTGAAAGACTCAGATTAGAATCTGTGACTCTAGATGATTCCTTATTTGTGGAATTCCCTTATGGGGATAGAGTTCGAGGTAGGAAAATGCAATTCTGCTTCCCCATCGCGATAGGTGGCGATGAGTACCTTACCGATCTTGTTCTGCTTCTGATCTTTCCTCAGAACATCATTCTCGGTATGGATTGACTTACTCGCTATACTGCAATAATTGATTGTTGACGGAGAATCGTGACCATTTCTTTGGACGGTAGGGTTGTGTGCAGATTTCGTGGGCGCATCCCTGAGGAAAATGGCCGTGTTATTATTGTAATGCAGGCAGCCAAATTGTTACGTCAAGGTGGTGCCGGATTCTTATATTATCTGCAGGATCAGCCATCCGACCCGGTCTATATCTCCGATATTCCTTTAGTTCGTGATTTCCCTAATGTTTCCCGAAGAGATTCCTGGTTTACCTCCAAAGCGGTTCATTGAGTTCACCATCGACGTAGAGCCAGAAACCGCTCCCATTTCCAAAGCCCCGTGTCGCATGGCTCTAGTGGAGATGCAAGAATTGAAGAGTCAGCTTGAAGAGCTGTTAGAGAAGGGTTATTTACGACCCAGTGCTTTACCTTGGGGTGCTCCCGTGCTGTTTGTGAAGAAGAAGACGACTCTTTTCGTCTATTTGTTGATTATTGGGAGCCGAACAAGGTGACAATCAAGAATAAGTATCCACTACCACGCACCGATGATTTGTTAGAACAACTTCAGGGAGCAAAGGTGTTCTCCAAGATTTACCTTCGATCGGGATACCATCAACTCCGAGTTCGGGATGAGGATATTCGAAAGACTGCTTTTAGGACACTTTATGGGCACTATGAGTTCGTGGTGATGCCTTTTGGCTTAACAAATGCCCCAGCAGTCTTCCTGGATTCGATGAACCGTTGTTTTCACCAGTATTTGGACAAGTTCGTCGTAGTCTTCATCGACGCCATCCTGATCTACTCGCTGAGTGAGGAGGCTCACTTCGAACACTTGGAAATTATTTTGATGACACTGCAAGAGCATCAGTTGTACGCAAAGCTGTCTAAGTGTGACTTTTGGATGAAGTAGGTGGCATTCCTAGGCCACATCATCTCAGAGAAAGGGGTAATAGTCGACCCCTAAAAGATAGTAGTTGTAGAGAAGTGGAATTTGCCGAAGAACGTCAAGGAAATCCGGAGTTTTCTGGGACTAGCAGGTTACTACAGGAGGTTCATGGAAGGGTTTTCCAAATTGGTCCAACCACTGACCTTACTTCTGCGTAAATCCCAGAAATTCGTCTGGAATGACAAGTGCAAAGCGAGCTTCTATGAGCTCAAGAAGCGGTTGACCACATAACCTATTCTGACACTTCCTAAAGAGTCAGAGGATTATATGATCTACAGTTATGCTTCCAATCAAGGTTTGAGGTGTGTATTGATGCAGGATGGGAAGGTGATAGCCTATGCATCATGACAGTTGAGGCCGTATGAGAAGGACTACCCAGTGCATGATCTGGAACTAGCTGATGTGGTATTTGCTCTAAAAATCTGGCGCCATTAGCTTTATGGTGTTCGTTTCCAGATATACACCGACCACAAAAACCTCAAGTATGTGTTCATCGAGAAGGAGTTGAAAATGAGACGGAGACGCTGGCTAAAGTTGATCAAGGACTATGACATTAAGCTTCTCTATCATCCTGGAAAGGCTAATGTCGTAATCGATGCTTTGAGCCGCAAATCTCAGCACGTGGCCAGATTCTTGGTATGTCAGTAGGTCAAGATTGAGCACCAGAGACCTGGTGGGAATCTCCAACCACTTCCAGTACCCACGTGGAAGTGGGAACATATCTCGATGGATTTTGTTATGGGGCTCCTTAAGGTCAGGGGTAGAAGGATGCCATTTGGGTGATTTTTGATCGACTCACCAAATGTGCACACTTCATTGCTAGTAAATCTAATTGGAAGCCGGCAAAGCTAGATGAATTATACCTTCAGCACGTAGTCCGCCTTCACGGTGTTTCTTCGTCCATTGTCTCTGATCATGATAGACGATTCACCTCAAAGATTCTGGAAGAAGTTGCGATGATGAGGCAACGAATGTTGATCTCTCAAAGTCACCAAAAGTCTTATGCTGACCTTAGGCGTAGAGAGGTCAACTTTGAGGTGGGCGACAAGGTGTTCGTGAAAGTGTCACCCACGAAGGGAGTTTCCGTTTTGGAAAGCGAGTGAAGCTGAACCCTCGTTATGTCAGGTCATTTGAAATTATGTAGCGGATAGGCAAGGTTGCCTACCGCCTTGCACTGCCTCCGTCAGCTCATCCAATACATGACGTCTTCCATGTATCACTGCTGCGGAAGTACGTGCCCAACCCGACCCATGTCTTGAGCTATGAGAACATTGAGGTCCGCCCTACCGACACCTACAAGGAAGAACCGGTGCGGATTCTAGAGTGACGAGAGAAGCAACTTCGCACCAAGGTAGTTCCGCTCGTCAAGGTGCTTTGATCAAAGCACGAGACTCAAAAGGTGTACGATCGGAGGACAGATCGTCAACAATATTCTGGCTCGAAGAGGTCGGCTCCTTTTGTATCTGCTGGGGGGACGGCAGCTAGCTGCACCCAGTCAAGTCAGGATACTATCTCTGCTAGAGGTGGTCAACTAGTAGTTTGCTATAACTATGGTAAGTCGGGCCATAAGAAACTTGCATGTGAGTAGGACACTCGGGTTTGTAGAGGATGTGGAAAGTATGGACATATGGAGAAGTTTTGTAAGAACTTGAGAAATGGTTAAGCTCGGTCATAACAAGCTTTAACAATTGCACCGTGAGCTCCAAACTCAGCAGCAAACAAGCCTCAACCATGGGGTACGGTCATAACATGCAAGCTGTATTGGAACCTATAATGCGGAATAAGAACAAGGCCCCAATGGAAGGAACGTCTAAGCAAAGTCTTAACCTTTACACCTTAACAGGAGTAAGCTACACTGAAAAGGTTGTGCAACATCAAGCTGTTTAGTAATTCCTTTATGCTAGTATGTTCTAGCATTTCGATAAAGTGAGTCAATGAACAAGTATTTCCGATAAACTCCATATCTAGCCATCAAAATTCTAGTATTGTTATTCTAAGTAATCAATTTTGGATTTATCTTTACAACCTTACAGGTTCGAGTCAAAGTGGGAAATTGGTGTGCGAATTGGTAATATTCTAACATTGAATACCATATAAGCTATGAACACTTCCCTACTAGTATTCCTTTCACTTTATACAGTCGGCTCTAGTATATTGATACTTCTTATTCCATACCAAGTTGGTCAATCCGTGTTTTTATAGACATCGAAAAATAGTCGGGAAGTGCTCCCTATAGACTCTAAAAGGGCTCCTTTGTTTTGCTTCTATATAAGCAGGAATCATACCCGCATGTGAAATCAGTGATTAATGATCGATATGACATATGTAAGGTCCTTCAGAAGGATAATTAGTAACTCTTTAATGTCGTTATTATGATCACCTAGTATAAACTGTTTATTATGATAAGATAGGCACCATGTGATGCTTAGTTGATAGGTTAAAATGCGCACCACGTGATGCGAGTGGCTATATGCCTTTGGCAAGTTATGCAGTAGACTGACTTGCAGGTTGTGGTTCGTTAAGCCACCGCCTTACAAGTTTTCATGAAACACCATCCCGGAATGCATTCTCTGCGGGGTGATAAAACAATGATCTGATCTAGGTTGTGGTCCTTGTTAAAGGCCCGACCGGTACCACGTAGTATTATTATTATTATCGTTATTATTATTGTGATTATTATCGAATGTTAAATAGGTGATCATTTCAGTTATTATACTTATCTACCTCAAGTATAATTCCATTTTTTATCGTATAATCGATCGTTATGATCATCCGAGTCATGTGTGAATTTTTGTCCTTTTTATTCAGTTTCTACTATAAATATTCGTGTCATTCCCTTAACCTGAGACATACCGTTTTATGGTCACTGTAAGGTTAAAGTCTAAACATTTTCCCTATCATTTGCTAGTCTTTATTGTACTAACCATCCTATTTATTGGATGGCTAGTGTCCTTCGTTCTCACGAAACACCGAACCATATTCCACAGGTCTAGTGCAAGCAGCGGAGCAAGAGATAGTTGAAGAGCAGGCTATCAATTATTAAATCTTTATCCTACAAAGTTTTGGATCTTTAAAGTTTCCGCATTGCTACTTTAAGTTTTAGCTATGTTGGAGTTATTTATAATTTATGGTTTTGGGTATCTTCCTGTTATTGTGGTCGGATATTTTAAACTAAGATATTTATTTGACTTCCACCTATTTTATTTTATTTTGCTTAAATTATCATCTTATTTATGGAAGCATGGTTGCATGTCCCTATAAACCTCAGGTGAATTCAAAGACATTAAATGATGCATAATACGTCAGCCACCTTCGTCGCCGTTGACAAACACAGCGCCGCCCACCTCCCCTGCTCGTGCCTCAAGAAGAAGAGGATGGAGCCTCCGTCGAGCTCGAAGCCGCCGTCACCCACTTCAGCCTCTCCCTCAGTTCCCAGGAGGTAGGAGGAGTAATCAACGCCCGAACAAGCCTTCGTCGGAGCCGTTCCAGCCGCTCCCGCCCCTGTTTTTCGATCTCAAGGTCGGTCACGATTCTTCTGTTTTCGATTCCAAATCTTCGTCAAATTGCACTCTATTCATCTCTCCCTCTTCCTAGGCTCGATTCAGGCTTCCTCTTCGCCGAGTATAGTCGGAAACCGCCATTGGAGCCGGATTGTCTCTCGGAACCGCGTTGTGAGTTCTCCTCCTTTTCTTCCCCTTCTCGTGTGTTCGCTTCTTTCTCTCTGTGTGGGTTTGGTCGGAATCTGGTTTTGGTCGGAGTGGTTGAAGCTCAGGCCGAAAGGTGCCGTCGTCCGACCCTGGGTTTCCTCTCTTCCTTCTCTCGTTTTCCGATTCTGTCTGCCGAAGCTCTAGTTTTGTGTTTTGGGGGAGATAACACTGGCATATTCTGGGCCTAATTCTTGGGTAGGATCCGAGTAGTCTTCTGGGTTAGGGGCTTCCGGATCCGGGTTACTTCATTCCTTTCAGATTTAGATTCACTCCCTCTTTTCTTTTGGGTTCCGGGTCTGGGCTAGTCTGTCGAGTCACATGGTTGGGCTGGGCCTTTTATTTTGTTATTGTTATTGTTGTTATCTTAATTGAAATGTGTGGGCAATGTGAAATATTATTTATACATTATATGATTTACATCATCATTTTAATCCGATTTTTAGAAAACAAATATATTTTCTGAAAATATTATGTATTTAATGTGTTTTAAAATGGTATCATTTGGGGGATGTATTATTTTATAATGATTTATAATGTGGTTTTAGTAGAGATTTGAACTCTAATTAGAAAAGTATTGTAGGAATTCTAGATTGATTTATTATTAGCTTTGAGTTATAAATATGATTTGGAAGGAAGATATAATTTTGGGTATCTTATTTTAAGCTAAGTAGTGTTCGGAAAATTATTTAAAGGGGTTTTCCAGTTTCCGAAAAATATTTATAAAGCGTCGGAATTCATTAAGAATGGTTTTGAGCTAGAGAATGCCAGGATTATTTTATGATATAATTTTGGAAAATTGGTTAAGGATTTAAATGTTTAATGCCAGGATTCTTTGTCTTGGTTTGATGATGTTGGTTTTGAAAAGGAGGTTTGGAAATATGATTGGTACGATTTTATCAATGGGTTTGATTTAAAGAATGATTTTGGTTGATGTTAATCGTATCAGAAAGGCTTTGGAAAACTGTTTTACTTTCGGTTGGTTCTGAGTATGTTGAGAACTTGAGTTTCGTGTGTATGAATGATGGACCGGTAGCTTATGGTAATGGCTTGATGATAGGTGTGTAATGCTTTTGGATTGCTTTGGACTTGCATTTGGGCCCTTGCTTGTATTACCCTGCTGTTCTGCATCTTCATGTAAGTTCCCTAGGGGGCTTACTCAGGTTGGACATTCATGTCTGTTGTTGCATTTTATGTTAGGTGTTGCATATGCATAAAAGCATGTCATGTAGTATCTTGTTTAGGTTGCACTAATTGAATGAGCATCTGCTTACTTATTGCGTTTGAAACAGAACGGCCGTAATCTGTGATAGTCCTAGAGTCTTTGCTAGGGTCATAGGGTAGCCCAGCCTCATCGGGTACCCTGAGTCAATCGATTCATGAACTTTCTTATATTATGAGGTGCCTGCGGGCTTTATTGTGGAGCGGGTTAGGCATGCGTGCTGCCCGATTATGATGGAATGCATTCACGAGCTGGCCAGTCTCCGCCCTATCGGAAGGGAGTGGAGGTAGGAGAGGGATGTGCCACTTGGCATTGTCTTGGGCCCTTTACAGTATTTTTTACACATTATTATAACTAGAAGCATGGTAGTGCGTTTGACTTTCGTACTGCATTAGAGCATCTTTATTAGGTATAGCACATACTATGTGGCCTCAACGAGGACTACCGGTCCCGCATGAGTGGCTCGATCTGACTCCTTTTCCCGTTCTTTTTTTTAAGGTATTTTATGCAGATTTTGATTGCTCGATGTCTATATGACGGTGTTCTCTTTTTGCGAATCGAAGAACCTGGCTAAATCTCTAACTCATTATAAATGGTAATCATCCACTTATGTTTTGGTTTTGACCCGGCTCTGCCGTGGCGCTTTGTATCTTAATTTTGCTTCCGTCTTGCTTCTATTTGAAATGAATTTCGCGAGTTAGTCCCTAGGACAGGTTAAGGGTACCCAACGACCCTACGATATTTTCAGGGTTCGAAATCCCTCTTTATTACTGACCATAAAAATGAGTTTGAAATCTCGACCCGTACCTGGATTGCAAGATCCGAACAAGGGGTTTCATCCCTTGAAACGTAACCCGGAAATCATAATTCCGGGCCGTTACAAAGATGGTACCAGAGCTGAGGTTGTGCAATTCGGGTATGCAAGGGTCGAGTGTATGTTTTGGTAGACCGCCCATGAATTTCAAAGGATTTGAAAGGATTTTAAGAAGGGCAAAATGAACTTAAGATGTCTAACCGATATTGGACTAATTAATGAACTTGACTTGTAATAAAAGAGGAAAATCGACCAAACGGGGACGCGAGTGGGTAGTAAAGGCGCTAGACCACCCCTGTTGGGTGTAGTTGGGAACGGTAGGCAAAATATCAGCTTGTTCTTTACAGATGGGTTGGGAGACTCCAAGGAGATCATTATGATTGCCATTGACTGTTTCTATGCTGAGTGCTTGATATGCTCAAAACTCTATGAAATATTAATTTTTTATTAAAATTTTCTATATAGTATTATACATATTAACATTATGTATAATACTATATAAAAAAATTTAATAAAAAATTAATATTTCATTGAGTTTTTAGCTCATTAAAAAACGTGTTAAATAGTCAACGTCCTTATATTTTGCAACGGAGGTAGTATTAAGTAAAAGTCCATCCTTGTTTCTACTCCCTTCTGTGCTGAATTTGTCGCTTGTTAATTCCTCTTCCTCCCTTATGTACTGAATTTTTCGCTTAACTAGTGAGCATGCCCGTGCGATACACGGGACATGTTTTAGTCACATTGTTTACTCATTTAGTTAGTTGATATACTTTCGTGAATATATGTGACCCGTTAAATGTTAATTGATTACACAATAGTTTATTTACACGTTATTTTTTATTATTAATATTAAAGATGATCAAACTTTTATTACACATGTGTTTTGACATTAATTTTGTTTAGCGATATTGATATAATATGTACATTAATACCACTAAATTGATTAAATTTTAGAAAACTCTCTTCTTTTGTTACTAATTGTAACTTATTTTTTATGATGATGAAAAAATGGTTAAACTTCTCTATATTATGATTAGGGTTTAATTTAGGGTACAAACACAAAAGATTTAGCTAATGATAAAATGAAAATATTATGACATTACAGAATAAATGATATACAAACAAATTGGTAAAAAAAAAAAATTACTCCATCCATCTTTCCTTCTTCCATCAATATCAAGGGAATTTCACCAATTTTTCTTCTCTACAATAACATTAGCTAACATAATATAAAAAGAGAATTACCTTTTTTTTAAATTTTTTTTCAAATTTTGTATATATTAATATAAAACATCAAGAATAGGATATAAAATATTACTCGTGTACCTTTTTCTTCTCGGTTGATGATCTTTCTCTATTAACTTCCACTCACTCTGGTATTTTTCATCGATAGTTGTTCTACCATATCATTATTATTAAATATCTTGTTATGTTTCTTTTTAAATGTTTTTGTTCATATTTTAGTTTAAATGTTAAAATCGATTAAAGCTGAAATTGATATGCACGGGACAAACTTAATAAAAATATATACCATTAGTTTGGTATTTGTTACATGTCTATAATATTTATTAATTTCTTATAATAAGTATAATATATAAAAATTGTTAGTACTAGTTGTTTAAGTCGACTATAATTTTATAAATTATATTTAACAAAAGAACAAAGAGGTGGCATAAAAAATACTCTCATATACTCTTTACCCAAGATATTTCAATCATAGACCTCGTTCTTTATGGATGTAAGGCAAACTCAGTCTTTTTAAAAATGAACTATCATTTTAGACAACTCAATTATTTTCTTAAAATGATATCGTTCTTTATTTTTGTATTCATCATAAAATTATAAACACTTATTCATATGAAATTTTACAATGAATTATCACAATATTCATTTTTGTAACTCCTAAAACTAATTAACACATGACTAATATCATTTCAACCATTATCATTTCATTTTTTATATAATTAAAATTAGGCATTAAAAGGACAATTTTGCATTCACCATAACTAAAACAAAACTAAAAAATAATGGCAAGATAATATATATGTTTAGTAAGTTCCAAGAGATGTAAATTTTAAGGAAAAAACATACTTTTATTGGTGTATTGGTTTTATCTTTTCATCATGTAGTTGGTAAATGAATATTATAATTAAATAAAAATACATAAACACATATTAATATCAAATTTCATTTTTAAAAGTTTGTAATTTTTTTTCACTCATTCCAAGAGATATCCATCAAGAAATAATTTAATAACTAAAAAGGAAATTTGATAAAGATTCAAAACATGAAAAAAAAATTGATGGAGTGGGACACTATTATATATAAATTATATATAATTTTAAATTTTTTGAAAGATAATGTGACTAAAAATCATAAACACCAAATTTGCTAAACTGTTTATATATATAAATATTATAAACGAATGCAAAATGTGAGATAGAATTATTTTTTAAAATAATATAATATTTGAAAGAAAAATATCTAAACAAAATAACTAATTTGTGGTGTGTACTTACATGATGTTCTCCTCTTAGATGAAATGCTAACCGAATGGAAATGGGATGAAAAATCATAGAGTGGTTTTATAATAGGAAAAATAGAGGTTATAGAATGTGAAAAACTTTATCTAATTAATAGTGTGACAAAGCATATAAAGGTAGCCCTTCGGTTATTATTACGTAAGGTAACCAAAGGTTTTATGGTATTAATGGATATTATTATATTGATATTTTCTTATAATTCATTGCATTAACAAAAAAAAAAAAAAAGAGGTTAAAGCATAACCGTTTGATTCATAACTCAGTGCATTGCGTAAAAAACAAAAGAGGTTAATTATGTTTTTAAAATTAAGGTTAAGCATATAGTATATAATAATAATGGGCATATAAAAAAACAAATTGAATACACATTTATGAAGCCTTGCACACAACTTTTCTAGTATAGGTTAAGCATATAGTATATAATAATAATAATGGGCATATAAAAAAACAAATTAAATACGCATTTATGAAGTCTTGCACAAAACTTTTCTAGTATATATATATATATATATATATATATATATATATATATATATATATATATATATATATATATATATTATAGTTATAGATATAGATTCATCTCCCTTATTCATTAGATATGTCCAAATTAAAAATCAACATTAAAAGGGGTTACGAGAGAAGTTATGGACACTACAGGAAATATGGGTATTTTTCGACGGGTTGGTGTCGACTTGTTGTGATACCGTCAAAAAATTTCGACGCTCTGAACTGTCGAAATTTTTTGACAGCTAAATCCGTCGAAATTAACACAAATCTCGACCTCATAAAGCGTCGAGAATGGCTTAACTAAAAAATTAAAACAAACGGAGACGGGCATCTTCACTCTCCCCGTATCCCTCCCTACTATCTTCATTCTTCACAATTCGAAAAGCCCTAATTGCGCCCACCGGAGACGGCCACCCACTGCCCACTGGAGAAGGCCACCTACCGCCCACCGGAGACGGCCACCTGACGTCTGAGCAGGTTTGTCTCTCCTTTCTTGTTCTTCTCTCCCTTCGGCTTCCCTCTCTGTTCGAGATCGATTGAGGTTTGTCTCTCCGGACTAGATCCAAATCAGGGAATCAAGAATTGAGGAGGTATCCGTCTTCCCTCTGTTCGAGATCCACATCCGAGATATTGGAGGCAATTCGAGATCATGAGGTTTAAAATCACAAGGAGGTGAATATATTTCTCGAATCAGGAGATTAGAGGCAATTCGAGATCCACGTTCATCTTCCCTCTCTGTTTGTCTCAAAGGTATGTTCCTCTCTCCCTCCATCCCTGACTGAACGCGATTTGTCTTTGTAAATTTTGACCTAATTGCGATTTCTCTCCGTAAATTACCTAGCACCTTAGTTGAGATATTATAGTTGTTTGATCAAGTTCTCCTTCTCCAGTTGAGATATTCTAGCTAACTAGGAGGCTCAATGCTTTATTTATGCTCTTTTAATTGTTGATTTTATCCCAGACTGAATTGAATTTTTTTTATTTGAGGTTTTACTCTTATGAACATTGAATTTCACTAACTGTTTATTTAAACTTGTATGCCAAATTGGTAAAATTTGACTACTGCATGTGCTTTACACACTATCATACTCAAGGAACTTCAGAAAGTGTGCTGTAGTTTTTTGCAAAGCAGGAATTGTTATGATTCATTATAGTGATAAGTTCATAGCAGCTAGCTAAATAAGGAGTTTGTCGCCACACTTTTCTTTCTATAAGCTAAATGGACTCTCAAACTTGTAATCTATATCTACAGACATACAAAGAAACAGAAGCGCAAACAAACACATTAGAATTTGAGACAAAATACAATCTATTGCAGCTAATTTCCCTTTACTCCAAAAGTAAAATTCAAAAGCTCAAATTGGAACTAGATAAAAGTTGGGAAGGAATGTTATTGCTTCTATACTGCTTGGATTGAGTATTTTTAGTTTCTTACCTGTTCCCGGCTTTGTTTTGTTTTCTATATAATCACAGCTTGTGGTTGGTTGTTGTTTACTATGAATTTTGTTGTGAAATGGGTATGAATTGTGAATGTGTGAACTGTAGACAAGTTGTGCTTGTAAATAGATGAGTTTGTCCATATTTTTCTCATATTTTTTATTGTTGCATTGCAGATGGTTGAATTGTATGTTCTTGGAGTGTTATGTACTGTTGAGTGGGTATCTTATTAACATTTTAAGCATTTCAAGAGACGTGCTTACACTAGTGATGATCTAAATCGGCCAATTACCTAATTCAGAACATCATCTTAAAACCAGTTGAATGAATACCAAGTATTCTAGGTTACTAGTTTGGCTAGAGCATGTCGGCTTAATCCTTCTGTTATGCTGATATTAGGGTTTTGTTGGATCTAGTTCTTTAGATCATAAGTCAGAATGCAAGGTATCATTTATATGCTCCCCGGAAAATCCGTGGGCTATAATATATAGGTAATGCATTGAAATAGAATTACATATCTGATTCATTAGTATGCTGAACATTATGTGATATAGATCTTGTACTTAAGAGTGAACATTTTTAGCTATATGTTCGACAAACCAATTTTAAAATTTCTTAATACATTCCATAAGAAACTGTTTAAGAGTTGGCATTGGCACTCGTATGTTCAGCATATGTTCAGTATAACTTAAAAGTTTGAGTTCTAATATTAGTGATATATGTATATTATCTAAGCAATCATGTTTGCATCTTCAATGCTTACTGGCTGGTTTCTTGATGTTGGGGCTTGTTCATACCGGTGATATGTTAAATCAAATTAATGGTCCGTTTAAATGGACATGGAAGGTAATATGTTAAATCAAATTAATGGTTAGCTGATTAGAGGATTTCATTTTCTTAAAGTTGTGGATGGCTAGTGATGAATCTATTTTGACAAACCTTTTCGTTCCTCTCTAAATAATTGCAGCTAGTTTCTTTCTCAACTTACCTACTGAACATTTTTGTTAATTACATCAAGCCCCATGAAGAGCACATCTCTAAGAGCATTGTTAATCTTCTCTGTTTCCATTAGAAGGGTGAATAGCTTACATTAAAAGTAATGACTCTATCTTGTAAAATTTCAGTTAAACTCCTTTGTTAACTAATATGAATCATTTTCCTTTCAATATTTTCCTCACAGTGATAGTTTATGACAGTTCAGGTAGTTGTTAGTGATGCTTGATGCTTATGCATAGTGAGTTCACTAAGTTGATTGATGCTTCATTAATCAAGCATTTTTCATCATCATCATTTATTTACTCGTTCTTTGAACCATCTGTAGTTGCTTTCCAATATCAACCTCTTTCTGCTCAAGCTGTTCCTTGAGACTGGACACCCAAAGCTACCTTTTATCTTCTGATCTTCTCGACATCTTAGTTTTTCATCATAGTTTTATCACCTGTTCATTCAATCGATAGAATAAAACAGAAAATGGAGATCATGAACAGAGAAAATGGTTGTGTTTATCATTCATCTTGCCTTAGTAGTGCCGGCTGACCTTTCCTGCACTTTAAGTTCGTTATACAAATGAATTTTCTTTCTTTCTTTTCTTTCTGAGCTCTGACTAAACATCACACAGATGGTTGTAAACTGCGTTCACGTTGATGATATGCAGGCTGAGTTTTGCCTTTAGCATTTTTCAAGCACGTATTTTTCAAGTCCAATTTTAGGTTCAGGAATGCATTTGGAAGCAAACTGTATACATATATTTCTTCATTGTTGCCTTGATGACCCCCTCTTCCTCTTGCAGTATATTGGGTGTTTATTGTTTGGTCCATCTTATTTATATCATCATTTACAAATTTTCCATCAATTGATGGTGTATATATACATATATATATTATCTTATTTATATTGGCGGCTCTTTTTATATATGTGTGTGTGTAGTTATACACTTTATGTGTGTGTGTGGGGGGGGGGGGTGTGTAGTTATACACTTTATATATACTTATAAATATGTGTATAAAATCTTTGGGGGCTTAACTAAGTATGTAAAGTAGAAATGTCATAGAGGTACATGGGGGAGTTTTGGAGCAACAAGAACAGAACAAAGAGAAGGAATTGAAAATGAGGCCGGGCTGCAAAGAAATTAAAATCAGTCAGGTGAGATAATTAAAAGTACTGCATGGAGAGGGATCAAATCAAGTGGTAATGCAGAAAACAAAGCAGGTGGGGAGGGGGGACAAGGTATAGGAGAAAGTGGGGATCAAGAGAGGTGGGTTACGAGTTAACCCTTTGATAAACGAGTGTAACCTCTAATATATTTTCTTCATAACTACTCGAATTCAAGCATTACTTCATGTTTAGAAAAGAAGAGAACATTAAACAGTAAAAAAAGAAGTAAAAAGAAAATACATACCAAGAACTCCCCTGCATATCAGTAGCATTAAGGTGTTTTCTCTGATAATTCATAAATGCATATTTTTTTAATAAGTATTACCTCTTTCCACCTCTTTGTATTGCTCATTAATTATCTTTCTTCTCAAGCAGGAGCTATTTTTTAACAAGAGTACGCCATCAGGACATGGAGTTTGCTTACTTCACTGTAAGGATGATGGCTTCAACTCCTCCCCCTTTTTTTCGGGTCGAAAAACCTCTGCTTCAGTGTGCTTTCTCTTAGGGAATCTACAATTTTTTTTTGAAAGGGGTTGGGGGCTGGGGGGTGAATCATCTAAGTGCTTCTGTAGATATTCTTTTATGACAATTATCATATCAATGGCTATGCTTTATAATGTGTGAACTATAGGTAACTAATTCATTGATATTGAGTTCTACTGCTTAACAATACCTAAAAGAAGTTAGTCTTGAGGAGAGTAAGTACTTGAAAGAGATCCTACCACTTTGAAGCTGTGTACTTGATTGTCCATCTTTTTCCAGTCCAGATAAGTTTTTATTGTGAAGCTTACTTTTCTTTAGCACAACTATATGCTCTATGGAGAACAACATATTTATTTGTATTTTGGAAAAAAAAAGAATGGGGTGAAACTAATTGAATGGTTGAGGGCCATGAGTTTTTGGTATAACTGATTGCATCGAATGAGTATGTGATGAAACTGCTTATTATGTGATTTTTGTTTCAGTGTTGACCCTCAAATGTTCGTGGAGGCATCATCCCCAACTCAAAAGGGTGATGAACTTGATGTGGAGATGCATAAGTGGATAACCCTTCTGAAGTTGTAGCCACTGATTACTGCATGGAGGGTTATGAACATGACGTGGAGATGCATGACCCCTCTCAAACTGTAGCCACTGATTGCTGCATGGAGGTTTATAATTTTTCTTTAAAATCTAATTGGGTTTTAAATTTTAATGTTTTGGTTTCATGGTGACACTCTGGAAATATGATATTGAAAAATCAGGGTCACAGGGCAGCTGACTTATTTCAAGTGCTCTATTTGTCATGGAGAGTGCTTCTTAGTCTCAGTCAACTTTCTTTAGCAACATAGAGAAAGTTATTGATATTTGATTCAAATACTGTCTTATAGGTTTATTACTGTTGAAGAGCTGGATCAAGCTCTGTGTGAATATGCGATGCATGATGGAAGGGACATCAAAGAAATCATCTCTGTACAGCACTCTCTTGACTGTTGCCTTAAAAATGTAAGTGAGATTCACAAGGCCCAGTATTCTCCATATCTGTACAACATATCAACTATGAGAGTTCGTAGTGATGGTGAGAAAGGGAAACCCTGAAGTAACACAACGAAGGGGAGATGCTATATCAACATTGCAAGCTGACCATAAACAGCAAGAGCCGTTCTTGATTGAACACAGATAGTGCAAGCCTTCACTACAAAGGAACTGAATTAATTGTAGGCAACTGATGATTAACAAGTGTTTGTTTGTAAGGTTAGGAATCGATCCGTAGAGTTTGTAGAGGATAATTGATGCAGATTATTACCTCATTTATGAATGTTCTTGGTGTTTTGGTTATCAATAAAATCAAACGAAAAATGTTTAATGAATAATTGTCAAGTGTTGAAATCCATCAGCTTGTTGAGCTCTCTCTCTCTCCCATTTTCTTTTCTTTTTAGTTTGAAATGAGCCATTTTCGACACCTCAGTGCGTCGAAATTGACAATGAGCCATTTTCGACACCTTAGTGCATCGAAGTTGACATGCCAATTGCGACGCCCTAGGGTGTCGAAAATGACATGCCAATCTCGGCGCTTTAAGGCGTCGAAATGGGCCCCGACGTAATTTCGCGTTGAAATTGGCATACTGTCATTCGTGACGCAAAAAATACCGATGCTTTCTTAAAGCATCAAAATTGATTTTTTCGACGCTTTATACCGTCGAGAATGCTCTTTAAAAGCGTCGCAAATGGTATGCTTTTCTTGTAGTGGGAGTAATTGGAGTAACGGGGAGGCGAAGGTGGTGCAGATCTGTAAGAAGGATCTGTCATATAGATAAATATATAGATATATATTGTACAGACGGGATGAAAGTCGTTGGTTACATGTCAAAGATAATTCAAACCTACTAGTTAGTGTAGCTGACATGTCCGGAATCGGTCCACGAGTATTACCTTTCATGTGCACTTTAGCTGCTAACAAGAGATAACAAATTGGAGAACGAATGCAGAGTAAAAGTAAACAAGAACAACATAGATCGCAATGATGATTAGTTTGATAACATTAGAGATGAAGTAGTTCCACCTACGAATTATCAACAATGGTTGGCATACTTGCTCATTGGCTACTCTTCCACTTATTCTAATCCTATTGATTAATCCAACATTGGATTATGTAGATTGTCAATGTTTGCGAATATAACAACCTCTTACATTCATATGCAACCATGTCCCTGCAAGATTTAGCATACAAACAGCATAATGTATATGCTTGGCAGAAATGAAGTACCAACCTCCTTAAGAAACTAGCGTATGTTAACAATTGTGATCTCATTAACCCTAGTTTGCCCAAGAACAGATATTTAACCAATCTGTCACTATCCTACACAATCAAGTTCCTCCTTGCGGATTCACCCAACTATCGTTGCTATGAAAGGTCACTACTAGAATAACGTTCATAGACATCGGGTATAAACCAATGTTAATCAGAAAAAAATTCAACGTGTTAGTGGGTGGCGTTAAAGATCCCAACTTTACCACATCGGTTTATACCCGATGTCTTTAATTGTTTAAAACATCGTTTTTCTTTTTTACAATGACTTGAATGCGTGAATATAATTACGTTTTGATGTATCCACTTAATGTTAAACCATTATTATTTTGCATTTCTAGACATTTGAAAGTTTGTAGGACAACCCAAAAGTTGACATTAACATCGATATGTTTTATAAACCTGATGTTTTACATTGATACACACATCGGTTAGGAATTATTCAATTTGAGTATACTCCTTTTTCCTGTTTAATTTTTTATATGATTTTATATGAATATAATGGACCATATTGAATATTTTAAAAGTCGATGTTATTTTTATATTTGCAAATCATTTTTTATATGAAAAATGATGTTTTTATAATATATGACATCGTTTTATATTACAATTTTGACATATAGTAAGTTTTAGAAATCACTTTGTGTCTTCATAATCGACACATCTATAAAGATAGACGTCGTTTTTTCTCTCTCGGATCCGATGTTTTTCATCAAACACGTCCATCATCGAATACCTCTATTGATCTATATTGTGGCCCTGTTTTAGCTAATAGAAACTCAGACATTGTGAAAGACGAACACATGCATTAAATAATAAAAATTAAACATTGTTCTTGATTGCAATAACTCGTCTAATATACATTGGTGTCTCTAAGTTCCTTATACATGTGTTATCTTCCACTTTTCCATTCTTGAACTGAATCATGTTTGATCGTGAGAGCTCTATAATTACACGTTCTCATTTCTCCTCCAAGATCTTCACGGCTTCAATATGCAAAAACACTTACACCTTCAAATATGAGGGGGATAGAACTTGGATATAACAGCCTCACTGGATGGCTTCGATGCAAAGTCATAGTGGCCGATTTCGCCGCAAAGAAAACTATGTCCAGAGCACCCATTGTCCACATGCCAAGGGACTTTTTTTCAATTCGACCTGTATATGAACAGATTTTAAAAAATCAGTAGAACATCAAGCATAAATGACATAGTAGGCCAAAAAATTGTTGCTGAACAAATGATCAACAGACAGGTAAAATGTTTAGAACTTTAATGGGTATGCAACACAATTTCATTCACATAAAAGTCACTCGCAAATTTTATATCTCATAGCAAGTCTTGTGGTTAAGTGTATCAATTTTCTATTTCTTGCCTTTTTACATTTTCATTGGATCAAATACAGAGCTTAACATTCAACGAGCAACAGAGACTCAAAGTAAGCAGCTTAGCATTGTCCAAATGGAAATCCATTTACGATTGGATAAACTCAGGTTCAAGAATTTGCAAGAAAATGCAGTTTTGTTCTCATATAATCGTATGATAGACTATAAAAGAGAACACTAACAATGTAACGGCCCGGGATTATGATTCGTGGGTTTCGTTTCGAGGGATGAAACCCCTCGTTGGAATCTTGCGCCCCGAGTACAGGTTGAAGGTTTGAAACCAAAGATTTGTAGTTTAAAGTGGGATTTCGCACCCAAATCCGGAAGGTCCGTTGGACACCCCGGGGTAGACCCATGTGCCTTTCCTAAGTCTACAACGCGGAAAATCCTTTATGATGCAAAGGGCTTAAGTTCTGAAAACGATACAACGGGCGCCACGACAGAGCCGGGTCAAAACAGAATATAAGTAGGGAGAAATCCCAAAAGCATGAATCTGGTGAAGTCAGGTTTCAGACACTCACTCTCCGCCATATGAATGGACCTCGTCATAACAACACAAAATCAAGCAGTGTATCGGGTACCTGAAACTATACCACAAAGTCAGGCCAAGAGTCCGCCCGCGGGTCCTCTGGCCGCGCTGAGGACATATAATACGCCTATACCTAGAATAAAGGATGCATTCATGTAGTACTAGAATATTAACCACACTATCATATTCCTAACTCATATGTGCAGAATATTAAGTAAGGCCTTAACAAAGAATACCAAGTGTTAGATCCTTCTTCTACCACCACCACCCTTCCAGGTAGGGTGGACATTGGACACCCCGGGGTAGACCCATGTGCCTTCCCTAAGTCTACAACGCGGAAAATCCTTTATGATGCAAAGGGCTTAAGTTCTGAAAATGATACAACGGGCGCCACGACAGAGCCGGGTCAAAACAGAATATAAGTAGGGAGAAATCCCAAAAGCATGAATCTGGTGAAGTCAGGTTTCAAACACTCACTCTTCGCCATATGAATGGACCTCGTCATAACAACACAAAATCAAGCAGTGTATCGGGTACCTGAAACTATACCACAAAGTCAGGCCAAGAGTCCGCCCGCGGGTCCTCTGGCCGCGCTGAGGACATATAATACGCCTATACCTAGAATAAAGGATGCCTTCATGTAATACTAGAATATTAACCACACTATCATATTCCTAACTCATATGTGCAGAATATTAAGTAAGGCCTTAACAAAGAATACCAAGTGGTAGATCCCTCTTCTACCACCACCACCCTTCCAGGTAGGGTGGAGACTGGCCAGTTCGATTCGATAGCATTTCAAATCTCATCATCATATCGTATCTCATCATCATATCGTGGATTTTGCGAAAAGAAAATAATAATGCTGGTAATAGAAGAGGTGTTCCAACGACCCGAATGACTCAAGACGAACCCGATGGAGTTGGGCTGTCATATGACCCTATCAAGGATTCTAGAACTTACAGATAACAGCCGTTTTGTATTCAAACGCAAATAGAATAAGGATGCTCATTCATAAGTGCAATTCTTAAGCATGATACTACATGACATGCTTTTATGCATATGCAACACCTACATACTATATGACACATCAGGCAAGAGGTACTGGTTATTGAGTAAGCCCCGGAGGACTTACCTGGCTAGCAGATCGGAAATAGAAGAATCCAGCAAACAGTAGTCACAATCACAGAGTATCACCTAGTAAATAATGGAATATACATAAGTCTACATCCAACTATTAAGCACTCAAGCACACCTCAATCAATAGAACAAGTAACATATTATGAAAGTCATTTAATCGCATCATCCGCTCCTCAAGACCACATTGTTCTCCATAAATCATTCAACCAATTCCGCATGTTCATATACATCATTTCCGCATATACCTCAACGGTTCATCAAAATCATAAGACATAATTTGTGTGATATAAAATCCTACTAGATCGTCATAATCATCCAACATTTAATCTCATATAATAATTCACCACAAGCTATGCTATTAGTCATGCATATCATACTGTTAGTCAAACGATCATATTATCATGCTAGTTAGTCGTCGAATAAGTCTTATTCCCAAGTTAGTTTCAAAACCGTTTCAAATCCCAGTTAAATAGTTAATTATTCCGACCATTGAAAATACTCGCTAAATTCCTTTTTTAATTATTTAATAATCATTTCCGACCTTGAAATTCATTTTCCAAATTCTCTTCTAAACAGACAAGTCCAACTTATTTATGTTAAATCCCAATTATTATTATTATAGATATAATATTATAAAACACCATTTAATAAAAACACCCTTATAAGTTAATTCCAATTCCCCTAAAATTCAAACCGTTTTTATTTAATAAAATCAACCCTTTATAAATCTCCAAAAATAATACTTTATCTCTTAAATCCTCAAATACTATTATAATGTATTTTAATTATCGCTAATTAGTTAAATAATAAACGGATAACCCGAACCGTACTGAACCGAACCGAACCGAACCAAACCCGCTGATTAATCCCAACCCGGTTTATTATAAAACACAATCCCAAAGAGGCCAAGGGCCCACATGAGCCACGTCCGCCATCCTCTTCCTCCTAATTCAAAAGAAGGAATCTGCTCCCGCGCCCGCTGCTCGACCTCTCTCGTCGGCTCGCTCGCACCCGCGCCCGCCGGCTCGCGCTAGCTGCCCTGCTCACACTGGATGCTCGTCCCTTCTCCCGCTGGTCTCCTCTCGCCCGCGTTCGCTGCCTCTGCTAGCGCTCGCTGCTGCTCGTCCTCGGCTCCCTCGCTCACCAGTGCTCGCTCCTCGCTCTCGATCACCAATCCGAGCTCACCGGAGCTGTCGTCGGAGATCTCGAGCCCTCCGGACTCCCTGCAATCAGCTCACATACACTCGCACTCGCCCACAGCCCGACCCAAGACTGAATCGAATAAAATAGAGGAGGGAAAGGTGGAAGCTTACCTAGGGATTTCGCGACTTCAGAGCTCTCGATCGGAGTTCTGGCCTTCGTCGATGGGTCGCGATGGCTCGTCGGACCTGATCCGGACATCGGTGAGGATGATGGTGGAGCTCGAGGACAATTCCGAGCGAAAACGAGTGAGAACAGCTTACCGGAAGTTTGTTTCGAGAACGAATCGGGCGACAACCTTGGTTGTGGAAATAGGGGAAAAGGGAGGTCGTCGGAGCTGCGATGGCTCGTGTGGTTGCTCCTGGTGGCTCCGCTGCTACTGGAGGTGGCTCCGAGGGGTGCCGTAGGGTTGCTGGCTTGAGGTGGAACGGAGGAAGCAAGGCCGAAGTGGCTGCTCTTCAGAACAAGAAGGAAACGAGGGGGTGGCGATGAGGAACAATGGGGATGGAGGTGAAGCTGATGATGGAGCCGACGATGGTGGCGTTTGGGTGATGTTGAGATGGATGAAGATGGGGAGAGAGTGAAGGAGCAGTTGGTGATGGTGAACCGATGGTGAAGAAGGTGATGGCGTGGGATGGTGACGATCGGTGATGAATTGATTGAAGGGAGCAGGTGAGGGTGATGATGAATGAATGAATGAATGATGGGGTGAGGGATGAACTTTAAAGAGGTATGGTGAGGGTAGTGTGTGGAAGTGATTAAACCAATACCCGGAAATCTATCCCAAATACATGAATTTCGAATCCCGAAACTAGTTCCTAAATGTTAGTTTTTTCGACTCTCTCTTTCTCGATCAATTAGATTTATAAAATCAAAAAGGATATCGTTGTCTGATAATTATTTTCAATTTTCGAGGAAAAGGACGAAAATCGTTCGTCAAATTTTATATTACGGTCGGAATCCGCAAAACGAGCTTTTAATTCAATTTAAATTCATTTTTAATTTCTTTTTTTCGAAAAATTAGGATTTGAAAATCCGAACCTTTACAAACAGACAGGAATCCATCAAGCATAAAACTTACCATACACGGGAAATGGGCATTGTCATGGATCCCTTGTGGCATTGGAAAGGTTAAGTGCATCACCTGCACATGGTTTGACGCACATGCTAAGATGAAATAAAAGTAAGACTACAAAAAATGGTTGAATGTATGGATGTGGTTGTGTAGGTATATAGAGCAGGATTGAAACATTGGAGGGACCCATTGACCCATTCAGAAGTTGCCTTTGCCTTGACCCATTCAGAATTCTTGAGCTCCAAACACCCCTGTATTGACAATCCATTAGGGCAATTTTTCACCTACATACCATGACACTTGGTTAAGTGTAACTATGTTAAAAGTAGGCACCTGAACTGATTTTTTCCTACCAAATAAACTACATCAGAAGAACAAAAAAAAACATTGTTAACTCAAACCCTCAATCAGATCATCTCAAATACACTCAAATGAGAACCATACATCCAAATCGGTGTGCATAAATAGCATATTCAAATAATTATTTTAAATAGAGATTTAAGGTATCACTTAAAACGGAATCTAAAGACTGATATAAAATTTGAATGTAAAATTGCATGTTGCAAATAGAAACATTACCTTAAGAAGTTGGAAATTCTTCTCCATTGCCTTGACACTCTTTTAACTCTTGTTCTTGTTTTCTCTTTTATAACTGTTTTCAATTTAAGGCTCAGCAAAGACATGATAAAATATTGCACGAGAATCAAAATCTACAGAAAGTCACCCAACAAGAAGTTTTCGCTGCTCTTCAACTTTCCAGCGTGTTGCTTCAGCTAATGTCACCTGGTGAGCAAGCTTGAGTCTTTACTTAGTTGTCTGCTCCTCGCAATATTGCAAAGATGTACTTGACTTTTGTCAAGTACATCTTTGCAATATTCTACATGTATGTCGATTCTCTTCTCATCAAACTCATGCATAGAGGTGATATAATTAAGTAAAAACATGAAAAACAGCATGTCCCTCCATGATTATTGAGCGAACCTACAAAGTATTTTCCAGAAGGAAACTAGTTAGTCAACAAGAACATGTAAATAAAAAACTCAAGCACAAGCTTCTGATGGAATGCAAATAGATTTAATTTTATGTTTTCCTTGAGAAAAATTGTTCTTCCAGCGAATAGTATTTCAAATAATCAGTCTCATACAAGAGTACAAATTTTATTTCAAGGTTACAACCACCTAAATATGAATGATAAATACTCTCAAACATCATTCCAGAGTACAATTTTTAAAAGTAAGTTTGGACCATCCCAGAAATTTACCTCATTAGGAAGAGACATGTTGCATCATTTCAAGACGTGTCCTATATCAAGAACCAAGTCAAGATCGAATGAATCACTCCTTGTAGCCTGCACAAGAAGAGATGTTTGTCATCAAAACATGCCATATGACCTAGAAATAGAACATATCGTGATGATTAATTTGATTTCCACTTTCAAGCAAGAAACATCCCCTTTAGATCCTCATAATCAAAAGAACTATTTGTTCCCTTGACAAGCATCGCTTGTTGAACATGCAGCAACTGTAAGGTTTTAAATAAATTAAATAATCTACAATATGAAAGGAAAATAGATTTGGGATTGCATCATTCAAATTGCTGATAGAAAAGAAACATGAGATTTATGAGCATGATGTGAAGTGTATGACAGATGAGATTTATGAGCCAAAGGGTGTGAGTGTGCAGCAAGAACTAATGATAGAAGGGGGACTTGTGAATGTGCACCAAAGATTAATGACAATAAGTATGCCAATGAGAATGACAATCACTAATATACCACCAACATATGTATAGGAAGAGACTTATCTCAGACCAATAAAAATGTATTTACTCCGTATATCCATAATCCCGAAACAATACTTTTCATTTTTTTTCTACAAGCAAGATATATTCATAAATAAGTGGATGCTTGAGATATCCTCAAATGAAATAACACTAAAATGAATATTATCTAATTTGTAATTTTGTGTGTTTATCAAGCTAGCGCTACAAGACATGTCAAGAGGGAAAATACGACAACCGATATGTCCCATAATTTTCAAAAGTTATGTTGATTGAAGTTTTGTAAAGTCAAGATTATAAAGTTAGCTAAATAGAAAATCAAAGTAAAAAAAACAACTTTATGTGGATAAGATCGAGATAATTCAAACACATAATAACATGTGATTGAAAAAAAAAAGACAATTTCGGATCACATCCTCCTTTCATTACTTACTCTAGATAATATTGGTGGTAGAGGTGTTTATTTATAAGACGATTTAGGTTTGGGGAAAGGGGAATCTTACAAGAATAGGATACATTATTCGATGAATCCTTGCTCATATTAGATTCGCAGAAAAAAATTATTTCAACTGCTACAGAAACAAATAGAATTTTAACGGTAAGAACATGAAAATAGCATCACAAGTTTTAATCAATCTGCTGACTAACATATAGCTTATTAACAACAAGAAATGTTCACCAAATTTATCTTCTTTTACCAGCCTATCTGTAACACCCCGATGAGGTGTCACAACGATGTGGACAACAAGATCCACTAGGTATGTTGACAGTAATCTTGGCAATGGATCTTAGAACAAAAGCACCAATAGTCTTGAAACTCAATGCAAATAAAACATAAAATCCCCTTGTCTATATCGTACGTGAAAGGTAAAACAAGAAAGTAACGTAAAGTAAACCATTTCGAAAATGAAACTCGTCCAAAGCCATGTACTCAAGATTTGAAAATAAATGTAAAAGAGTTTTAAGCACTGTTTCTCTAAAATTATCTGGTAGGCAACACCTCTGACTATGAAGCACCACTTGTAGGATACGTCGTCTGCTCCTCACTGGTACTTGTAGCTATACAAACGTACAGTTTCAAAGTCCCAAAATTAACAGAGTTAGTTGTTGGACTCACTACTAATATATATAGGGTGTCACTATGTACACTGCAAATCCGGATTAAGTATTTGCACGTCCTTAAGGATGTGCTTGCACGTTCTTAAGAAAGTGCAAGTCTGGGACGGTGCACGTCCGCTAAAAAAGTTTTGCACGTCCTTAACAACGTGCAAGCACGTCCTTAAGGACGTGCAATGCTTGCACGTTGTTAAGGACGTGCAAACCCTAGTTAGGGTTTTGCGTTTAGGGTTTAGGGTTAGGGTTTAGGTTTTCCGACGGTTTTGTAATGTTAATTGATAAAATTGTGTTTAGCTAGTGGCATTGAAGGATTTAGGGTCAAATTAAACAGAACACAAGAATTGTTAAGGTTTTCATTCGGATAATATGCGAATAACGTTACCAGGAACGGAAAAAAAGGTTTACATTCATAATTTTAATGAAGTTGTGGAATACAATCTAGGAAAATAGTAAAGGACGGCCGGACTCGGCACGCAAGGCTTTAAATCTCTCAATCTGAGCTTGAAACGGAGCATCCCATCCTTCGACGCTCGGGTGATGATGTTCGACCCATTCTAGTAGAGGCGGCGGAAGAGGAGCGTTCGGACGCAACCAGATCTATGAGAACAAAAATTTAGAGTTAGAGTATTGACATATGTATGAAAAGCATGAATAGGTAATAAAAAAGACGTTTGAAGTCGTACCGCGGCAAAATGGTCTTGGTTTCCGATGCAGGCTACACCAAGAGTTGTTGATTGAGGGTTGTTAGCAGGTGTCGGCAAGATCATAGGGAGACATGTGAACGGATGATGCCAAGCTAGGACGACGAGAGGAATCTGATATACCGTCGCAAATACTAAACCCATGATGGGTAGCTCTATCCACCGTCTCCTATCACCATGTGTGGCTCCCGCCCATCTCTGGTAGTCGAAGAACTGCTGGAATGGGTACTCTCCCGTATAACAACCGGAGTACAGATCGGCGTGATCCTCCAAGTGATTGCATAGTAACGTTTTGAGTTCCGAGAAAGCAGTCTCGCCGATCGGTGATGTCAAAGCCGCCAAAGCACGGTAGCCACAATGACCAACTCCAACAGTGTCCCTCACCGTCTGAATATGACCGAGCATGAACGGATCAACGTTGTTTCGGCCCTAGTTGAACCCTCCGAACACATCATCACGTCCACGTCGAGCTGAGGTCGCTTGTGGACGAGGCCGAGCAGCATTTCGAGCAACACGCGCTTCTTCTCTCTCAAACCTTTCCCTTACCTCCTCGTATGGCAACGGGTTGGTTCTGCAGGCATTCCTCGACCCCCGAGGCCTCCCCTTCCTTCGGACGCTTGCTGATGAGGGTGGGTGCAGCTCATCCTCGCATACATCGTTGGAAGCCGTGAATGAATATGACAGCTCATACGGCAGTGGGGTGTCGTCGAGGTCAGTCCATGTCAAATCCATCCAGAACGGGTGGATGTCCTCGGCGGGTATCGGAGTACCGGAGTTGACGTATGCCTGAATCTCATGGACACAAGGGATCCCGTAACAAACCCTCCAATGTCGGTCCGTGCATACCAGAGGAACCTTTCGGTCCGTGCATATCCATGCCTGTTATTATGATCCAGTTGAATATATTTATATATATTTTAATGTAAATTAAATAATTTTGAAGTATTTTAATATTTTTTTATTATCTTTCAATATAAATTTATTTTTATGAATTTTAATATATTTAAATTTTTATGTAAATTAAATAATTTTGAAGTATTTTAATAATTTTTAATGTTTTTTTATTATCTTTCAATATAAATTTATTTTTATGTATTTTAATATATTTTAATGTAAATGAAATAATTTTGAAGTATTTTAATATTTTTTTAATGTTTTTTATTATCTTTCAATATAAATTTATATTTACGTATTTGAATATATTTTCATATATTCAAATATATTTTAATGTTAATTAAATACTTTTGAATTATTATAATATTTTTTTATTGTCTTTCAATTGTAATTTTTTTCTATGTATTTGAATATATACTATCTATTATATTCTATCAAATTACAACTCTATTCTTTTCTATCAAACTATATACTATAAAAAAACATTATAATATATAAATAAATCAAAAAATATATTTTCAATTATATTCTATCAAACAATATATATTATCTGTAAAGGCCCGGGTTTTCAAATCTTACTTTTTAGAAAAATGAATTTAAAGCAGATATTCTAAGGAAAACTCGCCCTCAATTTAATCGAACTCGAAACTCTTGAAGCGGATTTTGCCCAAATTTTAAAATTTATGAAAAAAAAAATAGATTTTTCTCCCGTCTTTATAGGCCGACAAATGAAAAATGACGTTCGGATTTCATTATTTAATTCAGATTGAAAATTTTAATAATTTATTTTAATCAAGTCGAAATAAGGTCAAAATAACAAATTTTGAGATTTGTTTCCGGGTGTTTTGAATTATAATTGGGATCCATTGCCCTCTTCCTCTTCCTTATCTAAAATTTCAGCCCTTCTTTGTTTCTTTCTAAACGTAGGCAAACACCCACAATTTCTTTTACTCCCTCCCTCACCCACACCTCCTTGAAATGGCAAAGAGTCAACTTGCTTCCCTCATGTTCTTACCCAGATCTCAACATCTTTTACACTCCAAATCTCCATAAAGAAGGCATCTTTGACTCATCCCTATACTCTCACAAACCCCTAAACCAAACACAACCAACCACTTTCTTTCTCCTCCTTTTCCGCCACCACACCTCTCCACCACCGCCCAGGAGAGCCGGAGCCAGCAACAGCCAGCCGCCGTCGCACCCTGTTCCTCTGATTTCATCATTCCCGCTCGGACCGAAAATCGCAGCCCCGAGCCATCGGAGCTTACTCGCGTTTCCCTCGTTGTTCCACCCTCTTCATCCGCCAGCAGCAGCCTTCGAGGCCTCCCTGGAGCCTCCAGTAGTAGTAGAAGCAGCCAGAGGTCGCCCAGGGGCCACCCGAGCCCCATCGAGCCTCCGTCGAACCCTTCTTCTCTCCTCCCCTCTGTTTTCCGTCCATGGATCCAAGTGAGCTTCTCTCCTTCTCCTTCCCCTCCTCAATGGTGTAAAATTCTACCTTTTTGATCTCCTCTCTCGACCCAGGCCAAGAAAAATCAGTTCGGGTCTCCGACGAGGCCGAATCGAGCTCCGATCGAATGTTTCTGGCGAGTCGACGCCCTCGGTGAGCACTCCTCCTCCTTCTTCCCTTTCTTGCTTGTTTTCTGTCCTTGGCGTCGGAAAGGTGCCGGAGCTCAGGGCCACCGCCGGCGAGCCCTCTCCTCCCCCTTTCTTTTCCCAGATCTATCGAATAGAGCTTTTAGGGAGATGATGAACAGTGGGGGCATTGGGTCGGTTCTCTGGTTTTTTAAAAAGGGGTTTGGTTCGGTTTTCTTTATAAAATGGAACCGGTTCGGTTTGGTCCAGGAAAATAAAATCAGATTTTAAAGGGGGACAATGGGCTTGGGTTTATGGGCCGGATCTCATTTTAACCAAACTTGGGCCTAATTTGCTGGATATAATTATAAAATGTGTATTAATTGTAGGGCTTATTTTATAAATATTATCGATAAATATATTATTAAATAAATGGGATATAGTATAACATAATATTTTGACTTTTAAAGTTGTTGAGATATTAAAATATAATATTATTGGATTCAAATTTTAAGAAGAAAAGAATTTGAAAAAGGTTTTAAAGATTAGAAATTGAATTGAGAAATGGAAATGAATTTAATAAAGTTTAAAAAGAGGATTTTGGAAATATACTAACCTTGTCGGATTTGTCTTGAAATAATAATAAAATAAGGTGATAAAAGGGTAATGTTTATAAGTGGATTTTGTTGGATGATTTGAGAAAGCGTTTGAATGGTGATTTGATCTAACTTGAGGTTTTAAAAGAGTTTTGAGAAATCTTGAGAAAATGACTTACCTTGCCTAACTTGGTGAATAAATCTGATGACTTGTGCGTGATATTATATGCTCTAAGAAACATTAGAAGTAGACTTAATTATATTACTTATGTATGTGGTAGGTGATCATCTGTGACATGTTGGCTTTCTGTATACCTAGTTGTTGCCTTTTGCTATTCTGCACTTCCAGGTGAGTTCCTATATGAGCTCACTCAGATTCGAAAAGAGATCTCCCTGCTTGTAGCCATGTGCATACTAGGTGTTTGCATTCATAATAAAGCATGTCATGTAGTATCCTGCTAGGATTGCACTCATGATTGAGCATTCGTTTACTCATTGCTTTTGTAAACAGAACGGTCGTTATCTGTGAAGTAACTAGAGTCATTGCTAGGGTTATAGGACGACCTAGTCTCATCGGGTCCCGTCCTGAGTCAATCGAGTCATGAACTTCCTTATATTATGAGATGCCTGCGGGCTTTATTGTGGATACGGGTTGGGCATGCGTGCCACCCGATTATATGGAATGCATTCACGAGCTGGCCAGTCTCCGCCCTATCGGAAGGGGGTGGAGGTAGGAGAGGGATATACCACTTGGTATTCGGTGCTAAGGCCTTATTATATTATGCACTTGATCTTAGGACCATGCTAGTGTGTTAATATTCCGCCTTGCATCTAGAAGCATCTTTATTAGGACTAGCGTGTGTATATGTCTGCTTGTTGGGATTATATTGCGTAGGGCTTCGATCTGACACCGCCCGCATACATTTTTTTTAGGTTTGTTTTGCAGCATGATTATTCCTTGTTTCCGTGACGTGGGAACTCTCTTGGGCGATCTCAAAGAAATGGTTTAACTCCACTAACATTGTATATTAAATTTCGATAAATACGCTTATTGATTTGGTTTTGACTCGGCTCTGCCGTGTCACCCTCTTGTATTACACCTTGAATTACTATTTGCATGACTGTTGGTTTTCCACGCTTAGACTTATGACAGGTACAGGGGACTTCCCCGGGGATTCCAACGGTCCCTTCGAATTTTATGTATGAAATCACACTTGAAAATGTTAGAGTAGAATTTCAAACCTTCAACCTGTACTCGGGGCGCAAGATCCTAACGAGGGGTTTCATCCCTCAAAACGTAACCCGGGAATAATAATCTCGGGCCGTTACATTATCAATCATATATTCTATAAACTTCTATTATAAAACTATATTATCTATCAAATTATATTTTAAAACTCTAAAAATAAATCAAACAAAAAGTAATTCAAATAACATACCGGTGGAGTCGAGATCAGGGACACCTCAATGGTCCGACGCTTCCGCGGCGGTTCCGCCTCCTCCTCGGCCACTGCTTGGCCTCCGTCGCCGGCGCCAGATGCCGCCCCACCACCACCACCCTCCTCCTCGGCCACTGCTCGGCCTCCGTCGCCGACGCCAGACGCCGGCCCCGCCACCACCACCCTCCTCCTCAGCCACTGTTCGGCCTCCATCGCCGCCGCCCGACGCCACCCCCCACCACCACCCTCCTCCGCCGCCACAACACCCAGCACCACCAAACCCTCAGCCACCGGCTCCACCGCCACCGCCTCCCCCGATGCTCCACCCCCACCACCACCCTCCACCTCCATCGCTGTCGCACCACCACCACCCTCCGTCGCCGCCATCAGATCCGCCTCCAAGGCCGCCACCGCCGCCTCGAGCTCTCTCTCTCTCTCTCTCTTTCTGTATCCATCTCTCTCGGTCTCTCTCTCTCTGGGTCTCTCTCTCTCGGTCTCGGTCTCGGTCTCTCTGACGCTATGGCGCTCTCTCTCGCTCCGCTCGATTTTCTGAAATGAAGACGAAGACGAAGAGGCACGTCCTCTTCGTCTTTAAGGGACGGGCTTGCACGCCCTTAATTAAGGACGTGCAGCACGTGGTTAAGCACGTGCCCTATTGCACGTCCGGGTTTGGGTGGCTCTCACCCCACTTGCACGTCCTTAAGGACGTGACGTGCAAGCACGTCTTTAAGAACGTGCAAGCACGTCCTTAAGGACGTGGGGATTTGCAGTGTATATAGCCGAAACGTATATATACAATTAGTACGATTCCCGCGCCATAGCGCGATTTTTTTATAAATAATATTTAGATATAGATAAATCATAGACATTAGGTTTAATTCAATATTTTTAATTAAACCCATTGATTAGTAAATATGTTAAAAATAATAGAAAAAAATACATTTGGGTTAAAGAGATAAAGAGAAAAATAAATAATAAATAGTGAAAGATAAAAATTTTGAATTAATCTCATTGATTAAAAAATGTAACATCAAATAATACTGGATAATTAATATTAGAATATTTTTCAAAAAAATAATATTAGAAAATATAGTTACCATTAGACCTGTCAAAACACAACCCGACGCGGTGACCCGACCAGAACGACCCGAAACATTTCCGACCCGAACCCGAAAATTTTGACACGAAATTTTTTTCGACCCGAACCTGAAAAACCCGAAATTTTCCGGGTAATCTGGGTTTCGACCCGATTGACCCGGAAATTTTGATCCGATTTACCTGGTGACCCGATTGACCCGGTTGATTTATAATTATATATAATTAAATTTATCACAAAATTATCAAATCTTGATTTTTTTAATTTAAAAAAGAAGAAATTGACAAACTCGAAATCGACCTGAAATCGACCCGAAACCGGTCAAACCCGGGTTCGAGTCAACCCGAAAATACCCGAAACCCGTTTTACCCGGGACCCGTTTTACCCGAAATCCGAAGTGACCCGACACGAACCCGACCCGAATGACCCGTTTGACATATATAGTTACCATAATAAAATGATATTATGTAAATAATATTTTCAGAAATAACTTTGAACATGGAGAGGACATGTGACATAAATTGATATAGTATATAGATTTAGATATATTTTATTGAATTCAATGTTTTGAATTAAGCTCAATAGTTAGTAGGATTAAAGGAAAAAAAAGAATTAAAAGAAAAAGAAGAAAAAAGGAGAATTAAAAAAAAAAGATGATTAAAGAGAAAAAAGAAAACTATAATTAGTCAAAACCCCTAAAATCTCTCTAATGTTGACACCTCAGCATAAACTCTTCTAAATTAAGAGTTTATATAGATATAGAAGATTGATTAAAAAATGTAACATCAAATAATATTGCGTAATTAATATTAGAATATTTTCAAAAAAAATAATATTAGAAAATATAGTTACCATAATAAAATGATATTATGTAAATAATATTTTCAGAAATAACTTTGAACATGGAGAGGACATGTGATATAAATTAATATAGTATATAGTATATAGATATAGATATATGAAAATTTTTGCAAAATAGACACTTTATTTGGACGTTTTTGCAATATGGTCACGTATTTGGACAATTTAGCAAAATGGCCACAATAAATACCTCTAAAACCTAATCCTGTTCATGCCCCCTTCCTCTCTGTCGTTCATCATCGGTCTTCCTCCCCCGCTTAGATCCGATTGAAGGAAGCTTCGATGCCTCGATCTGAAGCAAGGCGATTGAAGGAATTTGACTTCAGATCTGGAACTGGACTTCAATCGACTTCAGATCTAATTCAATCGGAAATTGAATTTGACCTCGGATCGGAGGAGCTGCGGCGGAGGAGGAGCAGCGGTGGCAATCGATAAGGAGAAGAGGAGGAAGATGGACGACGTCGAACGAGGGAGGCGAGCAGCCGAAGCGAGCGAGGGAGCAAGGCAGCGGCGAGGTGGAGGCGGAGGCCGGAACGAGCGAGCGAGGGAGGTCGTGGCGAGAGAGCGACAGAGGGAGGGTGGCGGTGGCGAGGGAGCGAGCGACAGAGGGAGGGTGGCGGTGGCGAGGGAGCGAGCGACGGAGGGAGGGAGGCGGTGTCGAGGCCGGAGAGAAGTGAACAGTGTTCGAGACTCCGAGATGGCGATGAGCCCTGGGGGAGAAAGTGAACAGCCTCCATCAATTAGGATAATTTAGAGAAATTACAAAAAATGTCCATTATTTTTATATTGTAAAATGTTTACCCCAATATTACATTTGCACTACATAAAATTATACCATTTGCATAACAAAGTGTTATATGAGCACAACATACCATTATGTTTAAAAAAAATAAAAAATAAAATAAAACTAGACTTGGGTGATGGAAAAAAGAAAAAAAAACTTTAAAAAAGTGCTGACGTGAAAAAAAAAATTATTTGAAAAAAGTGCTGACACAAATAGAATAAAAAGTGAACAAATTAGAATAAAATGCGCACGAATAATATTATAAAGTAAAAAAAAAAATTGTTATCCATGTAGAAAAAAAAAATAAAAACTAGATTTGGATCATATTTGTGAAATTGTTATCCAGGCTTGATGGAATTGTTCGACATCATCTGATCGGCTTATGATTCATTTGTCCCGTGCTTCTTCAATTCTTTGTGAAATTGTTATCCATGCTTGTGCAACTCTATAAAAAAGTGTTGATATGGGAAAAAAAAGTCCTGACACAGAAAAAAGTACAACTCTAAACTAGACTTGGATCATATTTGCACAATTTATGGTTATATTTGCAAAAAGTACTCTTATATTTACACGATAAAAAGTTAAAAAAATAAAATAAATAAAAACTAGACAAGGGTCATATTTGCACAACTTATGATTAAATTTGCACAACGTCCTCTTATATTTGCACGACAAAATGTTAAAAAAATAATAAAAAAATAGAATGGGGTCATATTTGCACAACTTACGGTTAAATTTGCACAACCTACTCTTATATTTGCACGACAAAATGTTAAATAAATAAATAAATAATAAATAAATAAATAAAAGTAGACTTGGGTCATATTTGCACAACTTACGGTTATATTTGCACAGCGTACTCTTATATTTGCACAACACACTCTTATATTTGCACGACAAAATGTTTGAAAAAAAAACTAGACTTGGGACATATTTGCACAACATATTGTTACATTTGCTCAACATGATCTTATATTTGCACAACTTATGGTTAAATTTGCACAACGTACTCTTATATTTGCACGACAAAATGTTTAAAAAAAAAAAACTAGACTTGGGTCATATTTGCACAACTTACTCTTATTTTTGCTCAACAATAGGTTATTTTTTGCAAAACAATCGAGATTTGTGAAATTGTTCTCAACATGATTTTATTTTCTCTCAATATTATTTTAAGAATTGCACGACTCTGTTGTAAGAGTTGCACGACTATGTTGTAAGAGTTGCACGACTATGTTGCAAGAGTTGCACGACTCTGTTTTAAGAGTTGCACGACTCTGTTGTAAGAGTTGCACGACTCTTGTTTTAAGAGTTGCACGACTCTCTTGTAAGAGTTGCACGCCTCTGTTTTAGGAGTTGCACAACTCTGTTTTAAGAGTTGCACGACTCGGTTTTAAGAGTTGTACGACTCTTGTTTTAAGAGTTGCACGGCTCTGTTGGAACAATTGCATGACTTTGTTTTAAGAGTTGCACAATAATTGGTACTTCTGAATTTATTCTCAACATGGTCTTATTTTATCTCAATATAATTTCATACTTTCTCAATAAATTGTAAACGATTCAGAATAAATTGAAGCAAGTCTAGTTTTATTGATCTTATTTTATCTCAATATAATTTCATACTTTCTCAATAAACTGTAAACGATTCAGAATAAATTGAAGCAAGTCTAGTTTTATTTTTTATTTTTTAAAACATTTTGTCGTGCAAATATAAACCGTAAATTGTGCAAATATAATCGTATGTTGTGCAAATATAACATTTTGTTGTGCAAAAATAAAAATAAAAATATAGATTATGGATCACATAATAAAATATAGATAGTTTTTTTAATTTCTCATATTTGTAGGGTGATTTTTGTAATTTAGTCAAAAGTCTTTCTTCTTCCTCAGATTTCTGCAAAGAGGAACCGTCTCGCTCCGCGCTCGACGCCACCGCCGCCGGCTCGATCTGGCCTCCTTCGCTCCGGTGCCGGTCGCTCCCTCCCTCGCTCCGACGCTCGCTCACCACCGCCTCCCGCCCTCGCTCGCTCGCTAAGTCCTTCTTCAACCTTCGTCTCTCCAGATCCAGCGTTCGCAGGCCTTCGGCTCCACCTCCGGCTCGCTCGGCCGTTGCTCGACTTCGCTCTGGCATTCTCGCTCTCCGACGCTCTCGATCTCCATCTCGAGCACTCTCGGTCGCCGACGCTCACACCTCTCCTCCCGTTGCTCCGGCATTCTCGCTCTCAGAATCAATTAATCGAATTCGACTGGAATTCATATCTGGAATTCGACTAGAATCAATTCGACTGGAATTCGACTTCAGAATCAATTGGACATAGATGCCGAATTCAGATCTGGCCGGGGGAGGGTGCGAGGCGGAGCGGCTGCGGCAACGACAAGGAGGAAAGGAGGTAGATGGACGGAATTGCTTCAGATCCGGCGCCGAAGCCATAGATCTCGGCCTCGCTCACAATCGCCGTTGAGCAGTTCGGGATTGAGAAACATAGAGCGCGCGGAGAGGGAGAGGTCTGAGGAGAGAGAAAGACCCGTGAAACAAAGGGAAGGGGTTTATATTTAGGTCATTTCACAAAAATGTCCCAAAACGTGTCTATTTCACAAAATAAGCCCATTTTCGTGGCTATTTTGCAAAATCTCCCTAGATATATTATATTGAATTCAATGTTTTGAATTAAGCTCAATAGTTAGTAGGATTAAAGAAAAAAAAGAATTAAAAGAAAAATAAGAAAAAAGGAGAATTAAAAAAAAAGATGATTAAAGAGAAAAAAAAAATTATAATTGGTCAAAACCCCTAAAATCTCTCTAATGTTGACACTTCATCATAAACTCTTCTAAACTAAGAGTTTATATAGATATAGATAGTTAGTAGGATTAAAGAAAAAAAAGAATTAAAAGAAAAAGAAGAAAAATGGAGAATTAAAAAAAGATGATTAAAGAGAAAAAAGAAAATTATAATTGGTCAAAACCCCTAAAATCTCTCTAATGTTGACACCTCATCATAAACTCTTCTAAATTAAGAGTTCATATAGAATATAGATGTTTTGAATTAAGCCCAATAGTTAGTAGGATTAAAGAAAAAAAAGAATTAAAAGAAAAAGAAGAAAAAAAGAGAATTAAAAAAAAGATGATTAAAGAGAAAAAAGAAAATTATAATTGGTCAAAACCCCTAAAGTCTTTCTAATTTTGACACCTCATCATAAACTCTTCTAAATTAAGAGTTTATATAGAATAAAGATTTTGAATTAAACCCAATAGTTAGTAAGATTAAAGAAAAAAAAAAGAAAAAAAAAGAATTAAAAAAAGATAATTAAAGAGAAAAAAGAAAATTATAATTGGTCAAAATCCCTAAAATCTTTCTAATGTTGACACCTCATCATAAACTCTTCTAAATTAAGAGTTTATATAGATAGTTAGTAGGATTAAAGAAAAAAAATAATTAAAAGAAAAAGAAGAAAAAAAGAGAATTAAAAAAAAGATGATTAAAGAGAAAAAAAAAAATTATAATTGGTCAAAACCCCTAAAGTCTTTCTAATGTTGACACCTCATCATAAACTCTTCTAAATTAAGAGTTTATATAGAATAAATATTTTGAATTAAACCCAATAGTTAGTAAGATTAAAGAAAAAAAAAAGAAAAAAAAAGAATTAAAAAAAGATAATTAAAGAGAAAAAAGAAAATTATAATTGGTCAAAATCCCTAAAATCTTTCTAATGTTGACACCTCATCATAAACTTTTCTAAATTAAGAGTTTATATAAATATAGATATAGATATAGATATAGATATAGATATGCATTTACTATAACATGCAAGTGGTACATATGAATACACTAATTACACAATAATGTTGGGACAAGTCGAAGTGTCAACGCCCGAAGGTACGCCAAGATAACAACGCCCAAAGGCACGCCAAAATATCAACGCCCGCAGGCACGCCAACATATCTAATGCGCAAGTATCCACGATAATTATAGGCACGTGCCATTCGATAAGACAGTCACAACTAAATAAGTTCCGATGAACTTACCTCCGATATGACAACAACTCCTGGGATCCTTACAATGCACCAATTTAGTCCCCTAGTATTAGGAAAGTAGTTGTAAAAATATTTGTATTTATCTTCTCTTTCCATATATCGTATATTCTGTAAAGTCTACTAAAAATATATTCATTCTCTAGTTGGGGAGATCAACAGAGATTTCATTCATTCTCTTGTGAAACCTTTTATGGTATCTAGAGCAGGTTCGAAACTCTAATTTTTTTTTTCTCTACACCCATTGCCGCCGGCCACCATGTCCTCCTCCACCAATTCAACCACTCCGTCGGCCACCACACCTGACGCCAACCCCAGCAACTCCTCTGCTCAGTTTCTCAATGCTGCTCTCGGATCTCTGCCCTCGCTTGGCCTTCAATTTCCCCAATTCACTGTGAAATTGGATCACTCCAATTTCTCTATTTGGCGCGCCAATGTTCTTGACTCCCTTGAAGCCTTTGAACTCAAAGACTTCATCTTGTCCGACACAAAACCTTCCGAAACCATCTCCACACCCGCCACTGATTCCGCCCCTACCGCTACCTCTCCTAACCCTGACTACAGTACTTGGCGAAAGAAGGATAAGTTTATCCTGATTTGGCTTTGTACTACCGTCTCTGTAACCCTAGCTTGCTACCTCGTCAAGGCGACCACTTCTCGTGAGGCTTGGGTCGCCATCAATGATATGTTCCAACACCAGGCTCGTGCTCGAGCCATGTTTCTTAAGCAGCAACTCCATAGCGTTACCAAGGCTGGTTCTTCTATGCTCGAATACTACGAGAAGAAGCAGGCCATGGCTGATGCCCTTGCTGATTGTCTCCAACCAGTTCCGGACGACGATTTTGCCGCCTGCATGCTCTAAGGTCTTGATGCTTCTTATGGTCCCTTCCGGGCAGCCCTCAACATCCGCTCGGAACCTGTCACGCCCACTGCCCTTCTCGGTCATCTTCTGCGTGAGGAGCAGCGCCTCGCTGATGAGAGCCGCCTGGGAGTGGAGCAGCCTTCGGCCAACTATGGCTCTTGCCCTCCGGCCTCGTCGTCCCAGCAGCGCCAGTCGTCCGATCGTTCGTCTACGCGGACTTCTCAGCAGCCTCGTCAGTCCGGTTCCTCCGACCCTTCTGACCGCTCGGACTCCTCCAACTCCGCTCCTCGCTCCCGCTCCAAGGTCCGTTGCCAGATCTGTGACCGCACTGGTCATGCTGCAAAGGACTATTTTCGCCGACTTGACACTCGGGCCTTTCCGTCTCGACATCCTCCGGAACGCCTGCAACGTCCCTCGTCGTCCAATCCGTCGGCTTACATGGTGTCTCCATCAACAATCACTGATCAAAATTGGTACTTTGATTCGGGTGCCACGGATCATATCACTGGTGATCTTGGAAAAGTGTCTCTAGACTCTCCTTATGGCGGAGGTAATCAACTGTCTCTTGGCAACGGTAATACCCTTCCTATCTCTCACATTGGCCACACTGTCCTAACTCAATCTCCCAACCTGGTCAAGCTTAAGCATGTTTTAGTTGTTCCCTCTATGCAGAAAAACCTCATTAGTATATCTTGCTTAACAAAAGACATTAATGGCTATCTTGAACTCCATCCCTCCCATTGTCTTTTGAAGAACTTGCAGGGAAGGGTGCTGCTCAAAGGAATCGTTGACAATGAGCTCTACCGTTTGCCGCTATCCGTCCCTCCCTGTGCGTTTGTGGGTGAACGTACAAGTCCGAGTCTTTGGCATCATCGTTTGGGTCATCCTAGCCATCACATTTTCAGCCTTCTATGCCATCAGTTTCAGCTTCCGGTTTTTGGCAGTACTTCATTGCCGCAGTGTCAGTTTTGCTCTTTAGGAAAAAGTCATAGATTACCTATTGTTTCTTCGTATTTGTCCAAAACTATTCCTTTTGAACTTATTTACTCTGATGTCTGGGGACCTTCCCCTTCTTTATCAATAAATGGATGTCGCTATTTTGTTCTATTTGTGGATGATTGTACACGCTTCACATGGATCTATTTTATGTCCCACAAATCTCAAGTCTTTCACTACTTCAAACTGTTTCAATCCATGGTGCAAACTCAATTTAGGAAACACATTAAGGCATTGCAAACTGATTGGGGTGGTGAATATCACAATGTCTCCTCTTTTCTCAAAACACAGGGCATTATCCATCGCGTGTCTTGTCCCCACACCCCTAGTCAGAATGGTATGGTTGAGCGCCGCAATCGCACCATTCAGGAGAAGGGCCTTACTCTGCTAGCCCACTCAAAATTACCTCATGAATTCTGGGAGCATGCCTTTCACACGGCCATCTATCTTCACAATCGCACCCCTACACCAGTTCTAAACAATCGCTCTCCCTATCATTGCCTGTATGATCGGCATCCTGATTACTCTACTCTCCGCTCCTTTGGGTGTCTATGTTTCCCTTTTCTTGGTCCTTATCGTGCAAACAAGCTTGAGTTCAAAACCAAAGCTTGCATTTTTATTGGCTACAGCTTCAGTCACAAGGGATATCTATGCTATGACTCTATTGATAAAAGAGTCTATGTTAGTCAACATGTTGTCTTCCACGAGTCTGAGTTTCTGATGCCGCTCAATTATCGATGACTCCTGGTGACATTGAGGACAACATGAAGGTTCCATTTGATGGCCCTGTCACTCGTTCAAGGGCCAAGAAGATTCAGAATGCAACTAAGGCCTTTCTTGTCCGTCACCATGGAACGTTAGAGCAAGGGTTCAGGCCACCCTGGATCACTTGGCTCAAGGTTACACCGCCAGCACAAGAAATGAGCTTACGTCCACACACGGAGGTCATGAAGACCCGTCAGCACCCTCCTTGACTCCACCAAACTCGGCACCATCATGGACCACTCGACACCATCACATACCGAGTGGGCCAAGGGGATGTCGACAAAAGCCCATGTCGAGTACACTAGGGTGCTGGGCCGAGTTACATTAGTTAGTTAATTAAATTGTTATTTTATGCAATTAGATAAATAAGGTGGAAATTAATTATATCTCTTCTAGATATATTACTTTCCCACCAAGTTATTATATTTCTATCTCTTAGGATTTATTTATCTTTAAGCTATTTCACTTATCATTAGATAGAATTAATCTATCCAAACCCCTTTCCTTTGCAAGGAAGGATTGGAAAGATAGATCATAATTTTACTATAAATTCATGTTCCGCACTTTGAATTTAATCAGATTGAACATTAGAATTGAAGAAACCCTTAACGGAATTAGGGTTCTTCGATTAGTCAATCCAAAGCTCTTGTGTTTTACTATTGTCGGCAACCACACATTATCACCATCACCTTGTTCTTTCGGCAACCATCCAACCCAACACAAAACTCCCAGCCCTTACCATTGTTCATCGCCACCGAGCAAGAACAGAGCCCCTACCTGATCGATAAGCAGGCTCGTCGAGGAAGCACTGTCCTTGGCGACTCTCGCAACCGGCCTCGCTCCCAGCGAGCGCGGAAGGCCCCCGCTCCGCGTACGCAGGCGCCCAGGCGCCCTCGGCATCCAGCGCGCACTCGCTGGCCCTCGCCGTCTTCGCTCCGCGCTTCCCAGTCGCCAGCGTCCTTGCTTCCAGCGCGCGGCACCCTCGCGGTCTCACTCCCGCGCACACCCTGAGGCCTCGAGCCTGTGTGCCCAGCGACGTCCGCGCATCCGCCCCTCGCTTCTTTCGCTGTTCTTCGCTTCCCTTTGTTAACGCCTTAGTTTAAGTTATTAATTAAACTAGTTAGTTTCCTTCGTAATTATCAGTTGATAGATTTCTCAACCTAAGTTAGCACTGTTGTTTTAATTAAGTAATTCATTAGTTAGATTTAGTTTAGTTTATTTTCGTAGCTATTGATAGTTAATTTTCTTAAGTTATAAAACATATTCCTTTTAGTTAAGTTAAGTTTAATTAGTTTAATTCTATTGTGTTAATCAGGAGATTTCAAAGAGCATTGCAAGATCGAAGCAAATATATGGCGTGGTTCTTGATCTGAAGCCCACAGGCGAAGGATCGGGTATCCCAAACGTATCAGTTTCCGTCCACCACCGTCTCGCCTTCCTCGTCTTCTGCACCCATGTTGTCACCCCCTCCGGCAGACCTCCTCGTCGCTGCCTCCTCACCCCTTGTGGCATCTCCTGCTTCAACTGAGCCAATTGTCAACGACTTCCAAGCGGCGCACTCTCCCCCACCAGCCCATGCAGCCGTCCTCTCACCCAGCGAGTCTACCTCGTCGTCATCCTCCTCCAATGCTCTCTCGCTAGTACCCATCTCCTCATCTCTCTCCACCAGCCCCGAGCCCTCTTCTTCCACTACGACATCAACCGTCAGCCCCAACCCTACTACATTACCCTCTCCCCCATCCCATCTACCTAATCTTTGCCCCTCCGATACATCCATTCATCCAATGACCACTCGTGCACAAAAAGGCCACCTAAAACCCAGAGCCCTCACCTCATCCAGACATCCGCTACCCCCGTCCTCTCTCCCTGACTCTGAACCCAAAACCTACCGTCAAGCCGAGAAACATCCTCAATGGGTCTCCGCCTTGTAGACTGAGTTTGACGCTCTCTCCCGATCAGGTACGTGGACTCTTGTTCCTCGTCAGTCGTCCATGAACGTCGTTGGCTGCAAATGGGTTTTTCGAATCAAACGGAAAGCTGATGGCTCTGTTGATCGCTACAAAGCCAGGCTAGTTGCAAAAGGGTACAATCAGGAAGAAGGGGTTGACTATTTTGACACGTTCAGCCTAGTTGTCCGCCCTACCACTGTCCGCCTTGTTCTATGCATCGCTCTGACGAAGGGGTGGCCTATTCGCCAACTTGACATCAATAATGCTTTTCTCAATGGAGACTTATCTGAGGATGTTTACATGGATCAGCCGCCTGGATTTGTCAACCAACATTTCCCATCGTTTGTCTGCCATCTCCGTAAGGCTCTCTACGGTCTCAAGCAGGCTCCTAGGGCTTGGTTTGGCAAGCTCAAGTCTTTTTTGCTTCAGTCTGGGTTTCAGGCATGTCAGTCAGATTTCTCCCTGTTTGTGTTCTCTTCGTCCTCCGATGTGATCTACATTCTTGTCTATGTAGACGACATCATCATTACAGGCAGCTCCGCGCCAGCTATCAGCCGATTCATTCATCGACTCAACGAGATGTTCTCTCTCAAAGATCTTAGCCCTCTGCATTACTTCTTAGGAGTTGAGGTAACTCGTACCCCCACTCGGCTTCTGTTGTGAGCTGAATCTGCCATGTTTTACAGTAACTTTTATATCGATTTCTGCATACATTGCATTCATTTGGGCTTAGATAGTACAGAACCTATGTAGTTTATGTTTATTTGCCAAATTATGGAATCTACACCAGTTTCTGTTTAAATTCGCAGAATTCGAGACATTTTACAGAAACTCTAAGGGAGGTCGGAAAAACTCGGAAAACAGCTACAGAAGTCCAAGGTCAAAGCAGCAACAGAACCAGTCGAATCGAGCCGAGAAACCAGACTACCCGACCTAGAGTAGCCCTTACTCGATCTCGACAAAGATGCCCTAGCACAACCTTGTCGACAGAGCCTGATCGAGAGCCAGACGAGCCCAGCTCCGGGACCCTACTCGATCTCGACAAGCCCTGGTCGAGATCGACAAGCCCACTGACCACACCTGGAGTCGACAAGGAGAAGAGGAGGCAAGCCGAGGACGAAGACGACCTGGCAGCACTCGCTGCCAGCGACCCGACTCGCTGCAGCGGACCGCTCGCTGCCGCGGAAATCTTCGCTGCCAGCGAGACGCACCAAGACGAGGAAGCTCGCCAACTCGCTCCAGCGGAAATGGGTTCTCGCATCCGCGGATCAACGCTCCCGCTGCAGCGGAAGAAGCAACTCGCGGAAGCGGAAGGGAAGTCCTTGTCGACTTCGACGAGTCCTTATCGACATCGACGAGCGCCAGGAGCCAAGTCTGAGTCTGTCGAGCACCAGCTAGCCAGGACGACGAAACCGAGCCAGTCAACCCTACTCGAGATCGACCAGACCCTTGTCGAGATCGAGTAGACCTCCAGAGCCGCGTTACTCGACTTGACGAATCCTACTCGACTTGGGATTCCTTGGGCCTGAAGATTGCCGATTCTATCCTAATCTATCAAGTTACATCATGAAGGAGAAGATTTATCCACTTGAAAGAATTTAGATATATTTAGATTTAATTTCTTTATCGCTTTTATTTATCGTTAAGCATTTTAGATTTAGATATAGATATAGATATTCTATCTTTGATTAGCAAGGATTAGAAGCCTATAAATAAAGCCCATGGGGCTCAGTTTTATTCATTCAATTTTCAGAGGGAGAGACAAGTAGTTCCACAGAGACAGTTTAGGGAGTTCGAAGGTTTTAGGGTTTTGGCATTCGACGAGAGTTGGATTGCCGGGATTGTAAAGTCTTGGAATTTAGTTTAATGCAATTTGTTTTCTTTCAATCGATGATGTCTGAGTTTGCAATGAAGAGCGAGTAGTCCACCCACTTCTAGGGTTGGGGCGAGCCCGACGATAGCCATGCATAATTGAGGTAAAGATCCAACCTTTATCATGTTTTGAGTATTTTCCTACTTGTTGATGTGTTTATTGCCCATCTAATGGAGATCCATGCTAACAACTTGGATTATAAACATAAAATTGGTAGAGACAATTAGGGTTTCTTGAGAGAGTTGTCTAATTGTTGGAAAAGGCGAAAGCTTAGTCCTTTAATGCAATTCACATGATTATCTGTTTGATTTATACCTTATGCATACTTGGTTATCGTTGTTGCAAACCCCAATCTTGGAAGTTCTTTTACATAAAGTTTAGTTCAAAACCCCAAAGCATTTGTTTTTACTTACTTTCTTTTATTTCGTTTTGTTCCCTGCCCTCGTCGATCTCGACCAAGCCCTGGTCGATCTCGACTACTGATCCTCGACCCAGAGTCGCCGTAGCTTATTTGTGCAGGAGATCGACAAGACAAGCCGGAGTCGACAAGACCGCACTCGATCTCGAGTAGAGCCTTGTCGAGATCGACCACCATTGCCGAGCTGTTGTGCGTTGTTCGACTGTCCGAGCTTCTGTCGACTAACCCTTGGTCGAGCTCGAGGACCCCGTTGTCGACTTCTGTCCGTGAGATTACACCGCTACCTAGGATCCGCTGACACGCTTCCTCGTGGATCGATCCTGACTTTCCGCTGCTTCATCAGGAGGAGGTCTTGTAATTATTTGCAAGGGGCGGAATCTGGTTTGCTTTGATTTATTTATATTTTATTTGCATACTCGATTTCTTCCTGACAACAAATTGGCGCCGTTGCCGGGAAAGCTATCATTCGCGCCTTAGGTAGTCAGTTCTCACTATTTCTTTGAGTGAATTCGCAGGTGTATGCGTCGTTCTGGTCAAACACCTGAGTTTGACGCCTTAGACGAACCAGAGCGCTACCTACACATCCACTCTAAACTCAAAAGGATAATGGCGGCCGCTGAAACACAAGAGCAAATGATCGAAAGGCTTACAAGGGAAATAGCCGCCAAAGATGCTGCTCTCGCCACTGAGAGAGCAGCCAGGGAACAGCAAGCTGAGCGTGCAAGGCAAGCAGAAGCTGAGCTGGCCCAATATCCAACCACTGCTGAGGATTATATGCATCCAACTCTCGTCGTGCCTGAATCGGCGATTCTAATCCCTGAAAACTCTTTTGAAATTCGCACTCAATTTTTGATAGAGCTTAAAAATAATGCTTTTAATGGCAAATTTAATGAGTGCCCTCTTGAACATATTACTAACTTTCATGATATGTGTCGTACTCTTGTAGAAGGTACAACTCTGGAATATGTCAAGATGAAATCTTTTCGCTGGTCGCTCGCTGGACCTGCACTGAAATGGCTTGAAGGGCTGAAGCCGAGATCTCTCACCACCTGGGCCCAAGTAGAGCAAGAGTTCCTGAACAAATACTTCCCACCCGCCAAAACAGCACTTCTCCGTCAGAAAATCACCGCCTTCAAACAAAAGCAAGGGGAACCGCTGGCAAGGGCATGGGAACGCTACAAGGAACTGCTGCGATCTTGCCCTACTCATGGACAGCCACCCTACGTCATCCAGGAGATCTTCTTCAACTCTCTGGATCAGATCACGAAGGATAGGATCAACCATTATACTCGCTATGAGTATTTGACGATGCCACCAAGCGACGCATGGGGTGTGCTAGAAAAGCTCACTAACTACGACAACAAATATGGGGCTCCTACAAACTATGAGGAGAACTCCTACGCCAGGCCAGCACCATCAATGCCACTCTATTAGCCAGCAAAGGAGATTGACCCAGATGTCAGGGAGCAGTTCTACAGAGACCAGAATCGCAAGCTCCTCAAGCAAGTCAAATATCTATCTGTCAACCAGCCTTGCATCGAATGCGGATCACAGAGGCACACCACTACTGAGTGCCCACACACCGAGCAAGTCAGAATGGCAGAAATACATGAGCAGGCAGCCTACGCTGGGGGTCCAAATCGCTACATGGGAGACCAACGATCCTACCAACCACAGTGGAACCAAGGTCCCCCTAGGAATCCCCCACCCTACAGAGCTCCAGGACATCCAGAGAGGGATCAAAAGAAGGATGATCTGCAGCTAATCCTTGAGGAGATGCGTCGGAATCAGGGCACCATCAACAACCAATTCCAGAATATCACTACAAAGTTTGGGTAATTGGACATCTGGAAAAGGGGAATAGAGACGCAGATGGGTCAAATCGCTGCACAAATCCCACGACCGTCCGGACAACTCCCTGGGCAAACAGAACCGAATCCCAAGGGGAAAACCGGACATGTCGCAGCTATCAAACTCAGGAGTGGGCATCAACTACACGAGCCAGAGGTCGAGAAACAGCAAAGCAAGGCAGAGCAGCAACTCGAGACAGAGCAGAACCTGGTCGATCTCGAGGAGCCCGTACTCGATGTCGACAAGCCTCTACTCGACCAAGATCAGAAGCTGAGCTCGGACTCCGCTGCGCAGACCAGCAACCCAAGGTCGACAACCCAACTCGAGGTCGACAAGCCCCTAGTCGATGTCGACAAGCCTCTGGTCGAGGTCGAGGAGCAACAATCCAAGATCGACGAATCTGCAGCATCTCCGACAGCTAATCTGGCTCCGAAACAGAAAAAGCCACTTCCTTTCCCTTCTAAAACTCTTAAAGATCCCACTGCTGGTAGATTCAACAAATTTGTTAATATGCTGCAAGAACTAAACTTTTCTATTCCTTTTACAGAAGCCTTGCAAGAGATGCCTGGATATGTCAAGTTTCTGAAGGAAATCCTGAGCAAGAAGCGATCCATCTCAGAGATCGCAGGCGAATGCAAAGTACTCCATTTCCCTGAAAAGAGGCCTGACCCTGGTAAGTTTTCTGTTACTGTGGGTTTTGGACAATATAAATATGATTCTCTATGCGATTTAGGAGCAAGTGTGAGCATCATGCCTCTATCAATCTGGCGGAAAGTAAAAATAGGATGTATAGAACCTGTGGATGCTAAATTATACATGGCAAACAATACTGTGGTCATCCCTACAGGTATAGTTGAGAACGTCCCAGTCCAGGTTGGTAAATTCTTTGTTCCAGCTGATTTCCTTATTATTGATTGTGCTGAAGATCCTACTAGCCCTATTATCCTTGGTAGACCATTCTTAGCTACTGCAGATGCCAGGATTAGTGTTAAGAATCGCTCGCTCACCTTCACCATAGGCGATGAGGTTTTGGATTTCTCTTTTGGCCCTGCAAAAGAGGAGATTTCTTGGCTGGAGGTGAAAAGCATCAGCAACCACGGGACCAAGCAAACAGCGGGGGAAGGTGCTGACGCTGTACCCGAGGTCGACAAGCCCTACTCGACCTCGACAAGCGCTTTACTCGACTTCGACAAACCTTTGTCGACCTCGACCACCACTGCTGAGCCAGAAACTTGCCATGAGGCTAAGTATGGGGTCCCTGTACTCGATCTCGACCAGCAGTACTCGACATCGAGTAGACCCAAGCCCAAAAATTTCTGTTTTGGGTCCGAACAGGTAAGTTCAGGTATGAATTCTACTCCCCCTCAGTCCATAAATAAAGTTTTTAATGATTTAAGAGGAAATAAAACACCTTGGCGAGAGAATTGGCAGAAACTAAGGGCTACAAAGAAAAAGAAGAAAGAGAAGGGAGATGATGCAAGCAACAACCTGACAGCTGAACTTGCATACTACCATCAGGACCTAGATGATCCAGGAGAAGGGCCAAGCATGAGCGGGCCCCACAATAATGGTCCTTGAGCCTAAACGGTAAAGTCGGCCTAGCGACTATAAAATCTAGAGCGTGTATATAAACTTTATGAATTCTTTTGATTCTTTTTAAGTTTTCGTTTTTGTTTTTTATTTTTTGGTTTTATGTCTTTTAGAATATTTCATATGGATAGTCTCGTTTTTGTGGAATCTAACACTTTTGGTTGGCAAGCATAAAAGGATCGCGAAAAGTGGAATAAGAAGTCCCTAAAAAACAGTCAAAATCGACGAAGGCCAAGTCGACGGCGACAAGGAGGAGCAGCCCAGACAATACTCGATCTCGAGTAGGCCAACTCGACATCGACAAGCATCAGAGCTCCTCGACTTCGAAAACCACCAGATGCAGACGAGCCTACTCGAGATCGAGTACACCGTACTCGAGATCGACATGCAACCTCTACTCGACATGCCCAGTTTTGTCCTCGTCGACATGATCCTGTGAGTTCCTTCCTTACTCTTGTTTTTATTTGATTTTATACAGTGGGGACACTGTAAATTTTAAGTATGGAGTAGGGGAAGGGCTTACATTATGCATATTTGATTTATTTGACACTACTTGTGCATTATTTCTTAGAATTGCTACATGGCTATTTTGGAATGCATTATCTATTTATGTGCTTATATGCATAATTTCCAAAAGTTTGAAAAATGACCCCCATTGAAAATTTTTGAATAATGTCATGGAAGTTAATTGAACTCGACGATGCAAAATTGATTCATTAGAGATATAGCACGAAATTGCCTAGTAAAGGGAAGTCATGATGAAATGCATTATTTTGTGAAAACCATAAAAGGAGGTAAAATTTGAAGTTGCTTTTGACATGTTGCATGATAAGATGATGGAGGACTTTATATTCCCATATAATGCTCATTGTTTCAAATCCTAGCCTTACCTATGCTTACGCATCACAAATCCATAATATGCCTTATTTCAATTATTGCTCCACATGATCTAAAATATTTTCCATTCTTTACCTTATCCGGGGATTATGTTGAGAATGATGTTACATTATGGAGATTGTTATATGGTTGTTGTGTTTATCATTATTGGAGTTTGGCAGGAAATTGTTTGAAATATATGGAAAATTTAATGAGTGAAAGAAAATCCAATCACCTCAGGAGATAAAGGTAGATTGACCCTGCTCTCTGAGATAATAGTTTGGAGAGATGGGACGCATTGTGAGGAGTCCAAAGCACTAAGTATCCGGGGCCATTCATGACACCCATGTTTGCGACTCGCGAGAAGGCAGTGCTGAGGTTAGAGAGGTAAAAGCATTATTATTGAGAAAAGCATTATGAAAGGTGATGAATCAAATGGAGAAGGAATGTGGAAATTCAGTTTGGAAAGTACTCCATTTCCCCGGATCATTAGCACCACATTGCCAAAAATTGCCCACCTTTTGCCTTTTACCAATCTACTCCTTCATGAGCTTAAATTAAAGTCTTCTTGATTATCAATTCTTTGTCACGAATGAATTATGTTTTGCATAACCCTCCTTTTTATGAGTAGATGTTGCTTTTACATATTTGCACATGCATGAATCTGTGACACTAGTACCTTTTCGAGGATGGTAATTGATTGCAGGGTTATATAAGAATGAATCTAATATGTTGAGAGTTTTTTATTTCTTCCCCTGAATGACAAATAAAAGTATTGCTTGAGGACAAGCAAGCTTAAGTATGGGGTGTTTGTTGTGAGCTGAATCTGCCATGCTTTACAGTAACTTTTATATCGATTTCTGCATACATTGCATTCATTTGGGCTTAGATAGTACAGAACCTATGTAGTTTATGTTTATTTGCCAAATTATGGAATCTACACCAGTTTCTGTTTAAATTCGCAGAATTCGAGACATTTTACAGAAACTCTAAGGGAGGTCGGAAAAACTCGGAAAACAGCTACAGAAGTCCAAGGTCAAAGCAGCAACAGAACCAGTCGAATCGAGCCGAGAAACCAGACTACCCGACCTAGAGTAGCCCTTACTCGATCTCGACAAAGATGCCCTAGCACAACCTTGTCGACAGAGCCTGATCGAGAGCCAGACGAGCCCAGCTCCGGGACCCTACTCGATCTCGACAAGCCCTGGTCGAGATCGACAAGCCCACTGACCACACCTGGAGTCGACAAGGAGAAGAGGAGGCAAGCCGAGGACGAAGACGACCTGGCAGCACTCACTGCCAGCGACCCGACTCGCTGCAGCGGACCGCTCGCTGCCGCGGAAATCTTCGCTGCCAGCGAGACGCACCAAGACGAGGAAGCTCGCCAACTCGCTCCAGCGGAAATGGGTTCTCGCATCCGCGGATCAACGCTCCCGCTGCAGCGGAAGAAGCAACTCGCGGAAGCGGAAGGGAAGTCCTTGTCGACTTCGACGAGTCCTTATCGACATCGACGAGCGCCAGGAGCCAAGTCTGAGTCTGTCGAGCACCAGCTAGCCAGGACGACGAAACCGAGCCAGTCAACCCTACTCGAGATCGACCAGACCCTTGTCGAGATCGAGTAGACCTCCAGAGCCGCGTTACTCGACTTGACGAATCCTACTCGACTTGGGATTCCTTGGGCCTGAAGATTGCCGATTCTATCCTAATCTATCAAGTTACATCATGAAGGAGAAGATTTATCCACTTGAAAGAATTTAGATATATTTAGATTTAATTTCTTTATCGCTTTTATTTATCGTTAAGCATTTTAGATTTAGATATAGATATAGATATTCTATCTTTGATTAGCAAGGATTAGAAGCCTATAAATAAAGCCCATGGGGCTCAGTTTTATTCATTCAATTTTCAGAGGGAGAGACAAGTAGTTCCACAGAGACAGTTTAGGGAGTTCGAAGGTTTTAGGGTTTTGGCATTCGACGAGAGTTGGATTGCCGGGATTGTAAAGTCTTGGAATTTAGTTTAATGCAATTTGTTTTCTTTCAATCGATGATGTCTGAGTTTGCAATGAAGAGCGAGTAGTCCACCCACTTCTAGGGTTGGGGCGAGCCCGACGATAGCCATGCATAATTGAGGTAAAGATCCAACCTTTATCATGTTTTGAGTATTTTCCTACTTGTTGATGTGTTTATTGCCCATCTAATGGAGATCCATGCTAACAACTTGGATTATAAACATAAAATTGGTAGAGACAATTAGGGTTTCTTGAGAGAGTTGTCTAATTGTTGGAAAAGGCGAAAGCTTAGTCCTTTAATGCAATTCACATGATTATCCGTTTGATTTATACCTTATGCATACTTGGTTATCGTTGTTGCAAACCCCAATCTTGGAAGTTCTTTTACATAAAGTTTAGTTCAAAACCCCAAAGCATTTGTTTTTACTTACTTTCTTTTATTTCGTTTTGTTCCCTGCCCTCGTCGATCTCGACCAAGCCCTGGTCGATCTCGACTACTGATCCTCGACCCAGAGTCGCCGTAGCTTATTTGTGCAGGAGATCGACAAGACAAGCCGGAGTCGACAAGACCGCACTCGATCTCGAGTAGAGCCTTGTCGAGATCGACCACCGTTGCCGAGCTGTTGTGCGTTGTTCGACTGTCCGAGCTTCTGTCGACTAACCCTTGGTCGAGCTCGAGGACCCCGTTGTCGACTTCTGTCCGTGAGATTACACCGCTACCTAGGATCCGCTGACACGCTTCCTCGTGGATCGATCCTGACTTCCCGCTGCTGCATCAGGAGGAGGTCTTGTAATTATTTGCAAGGGGCGGAATCTGGTTTGCTTTGATTTATTTATATTTTATTTGCATACTCGATTTCTTCCTGACAACAGCTTCTTCTATCGCAGCAACAGTACATTCGTTCATTACTTACTCGCTCGAAGATGGAAGATGCCAAGCTAATCTGTAGCCCTGCTGAACCTCACTCGCGCCTTCAGCTGTCGGGTGATCCTATGTCCGATCCGTCACTTTACAGGAGTATTGTGGGTGCTCTGCAGTATGTTGTTATCACCCGTCCTAAGATCGCTTATGCTGTCAATCGAGTTTGTCAGTATATGTAGCCTCCGACAGAGGATCATTGGTCAGCCGTCAAACGGATACTCCGCTATCTGAAAGGCACCTTGTCTTACACCTTTCAGATCAGCTCGTGCCCTCGCTTCTCCATCACTGCCTTCACAGATGCCGGATGGGTGTCTGACTCTGATGGCTGTCGTTCACAGTACGGTTTTGCTATTTATCTTGGTAATTCCCTTATCAGTTGGACAACCAAGAAGCAACGTGTTGTCGCACGCTCTAGCACGGAGGCGGAGTATAGGGCCATCGCTGAGACTGTTGCCGAACTCAGCTGGATCGCTCAGCTCTTCAAGGATCTTCGTCAGCACCTTCCAGCAGTTCCTATCGTCCTTTGTGATAGCTTGAGTGCCACGTTCATGGCCAGGAACCCGGTTCTATCCAGTCGCTCCAAGCACATTCCTGTTGACTTTTTCACTTTGTCCGGGAAAAGGTTGATGCTGGTGAGCTTGTCGTCCATCATATTGGTTGTCATGACCAAACTGCGGACATCTTCACTAAGGCTCTCAGCAATCGCAGATTTGAGTTGTTGAGATCCAAGCTTCATGTCGTTGCCCCTCCATGAGCTTGCGGGGGGTATTAGGAAAGTAGTTGTAAAAATATTTGTATTTATCTTCTCTTTCCATATATCGTATATTCTGTAAAGTCTACTATAAATATATTCATTCTCTAGTTGGGGAGATCAACAGATATTTCATTCATTCTCTTGTGAAACCTCTTACCTAGACATACGATAATCATTATTAGCATAAAAACCTTAACAATCCAACTCACCACGTAGCATATATACACTACCCTCTACGCACATCCTAACTAGAGTTGAGTTTTCTTGGCTTCTAAAGCTTACAAAAAGGATATTTAATGATCTAGTTAATTATAAAGCTTTCCCCTCCTCCTAGGTAGTTTAGCAAGTTTTAGCATACACGTTGATGAACTACATGTTGGCTAATTACCGAACTCTACACACTTTCTTATCAATATCACAATATGTCTATATTGCCTTATGCTTCCTCTAAGAAATTAGCATTCGAACCCGTCCCTAATTGTTCACCAAGATTTACCCATCGACTCCGTATCGCCGAGCCCCTCTTACTCATCATCTACCTAGGTTCCCATAGCAATCAGTTAAGGTTTATTCTTCTATCCTAACCCATGTTCTAATGGATTCATAATGAAAATTGAATTCGGTTAAGCATATTACCTACTGTGAGTTAGAATATCCAATGGAGTCTCGGCGGAAGCTCGATGTTGCAGCAAGTGTGAACCCCGACTCGAACGAACGAGGAATATTGGGACCGTCTACGGACATAGTACATGGGACGGGTCACTACCGATTAGGTGCGGAGAAGGTGGGGGACGTGACGGCGATGGTGCCGGTGTGAATTGACGAGGGGAAGAAAGTGAATGAGACGGCTGATTTCGGTGAAACCCTTAGAAAGCCAGCTCGAATTCAAACAAATAAAGGGTGGCTCACGTGGAAACACTACTTAGAGTGGGAACGTAGGAACATATCTTGGCCATTTAATTCAAACAAATAAAGGGTTTAGATTAATTATAATTATTTGTTAAAAAAAATTAAACAGGTGGGCCCTACTTGATTGCCCATTGCCTTTTGATCACTCTCGGCGCGTGACGGCGTGAGATCTCAAACAAAACTTTCATTGAAAACCCCCGTTTCCTTTGATCACTCTTGACACGTGACATCTCAAACCTAACTTGAAACATATACAGCTACATCCACCCCTTATACTTATAATTTCAGAAGCAATGTTAGTGTAAAATATTGAGCCACGTGGCTCTTTTTTAACCAATCATTGGCACACAAAAAAGATTGTTTATCCTGAAGACCCGCGTTCTCCGCCCACCTTCTCCGTTTTCAAGTGAACGCAGATGAGCGTTTCCATGAACACCATTAGTGAAAAGGGAAAAGGAGATGGTGGAGACTGGACGATGACAACGATGTGACGAGAAGATACCGTTCGCTGAGACGTACGATGAGGGTGAGCATAGGCGGTGTGAGGTTAGCGGCACCAGCGACGGGTTGCATGTGCTAGCAGGTATGTGTTCGATTTTTTGTTTTGAAATTCCGAAATTTGGGGTTTAGGGAGTTGTATTCATGGATTTTGTGATTGAATTTGAAGAGGTTCATGGGTGTGTGAATCAATTTGGGATTTTTTTTTTTAAATTCCAAAATCTAGGGTTTTCATAATTTTGATAAATTGACCGTAAAAGCTGAAATTGTTTTGTTATTTGCTTAATGGTATGTGGATAGCTTAGTTATTAGATTTGTTGATGGGAATTGGGGTTATGTTTTTCAGCATCAATAAAACAATCATATTAATGATTCAAATCATGCAAAACAATATCCAAAACCTCATTCGATAGAGCCTCCCCCTGTATACACACAAGGTGTTTGATGAAATGCTTATAGGTATATTTTGTATTGATTCATCTAAGTTTATGGATAATTATTTGATTACCTTCAAATTTTATTTTGTGTTCATTTATCTAAGTTTTTAGGGAAAATGAAATTGATTCATACTATGAATGTTACTCTTTCCAGCAACCTTTAAGAGGACTCTTTAAATGCTCACTCTTCAAAATTTATTTGATATGCTCTCCATATTCATTAAGACGTGCCTATTTTTAGTGCTCTATTCAGTTAGTTTGTTTCATTTAAGAGAAGTACCACTTAGGTTAAACGTTAAGCTATCTCAGGCTTGTCTGATAGGGCTCTCAAACATCCTCCAATTTGATTACCTTTAAATTTTATTTTGTGTTGATTCATGTAATAATTTTTTTTCCATAAGTGAAGTTGTTCTAAAAATTCAACTTTGATTTCCTGTTTTATGAATGAAAGTTGTGCATTTAGCAAATGAGAGGTGCTCTGAAATCTCAACTTTGATTATGAAATTAGAAAAAAAGGTTTTTGGGATGTCTTTTTTCTAATTTTTGATGTAAATTGAACTAATTTGTTATGAGTTGGTTGAGCTGTTTTCGTGATTTAGAGTTGCTGTTGTTTTCTTCTTCAATCAATGTGGTGTTTGGTTCATTTCCTTTCCAGATTTTACTTCTGCTTTGTTTTAGTTTTGGATTCGTTTATTCTGCACCCATTCTGTCCATTGGGAGGTGCTTCGCTTTTATTTGTTGATATGAGTACATATTTCAATCAAAATTGAATTTGATTGTTCCATGTAAAATGCTACTTGATAGGTTCCAATCATGCCTTCTCCTATACAATTATGTGGATATCATATATGTTGGTGATTCGAGTGCTATTTTGGGTTGATTTCTTTGGGTTTGTGTTGTTTGCTGAATGTTTGGAAGATAGCAATTCCCGGCTGATGTTGTTGAACCTTTTGATGCAGATTGTTGTTGGTTCTGCTGGGATGTGAATGGAGAACATGTTGTTGGAATTTTCAGCATTTTCACCTCACGGAAAAGGCTAATTTAGGGATTGTTCTAGAGCTGTTCTGGTCTTGGAATTGTCTATATTTTGGGTGATGTTTCTACATAAAGTGTTGTTGAATTTTATGTCATATGATGCAACCTCCTATAGGGCGATTTAGCTGACTTCTTAGACGAGACTTGCAGGATGAGATGTACAGTTATTTTGGAGTTGTTTGCGTTCATGTCTCAATGATTGTGTTGGTTATTTGAAGTATGTACTTCAACTACACTTATGATCTATGAATCGATTATGTTTGGTAAGGATAATCACTTTGTATTTAATGCCTACATTCTCCTATGACTACAAGTTCAACCTAGAACAGGAATACATTGTAATTGTCTACTCATGGAATTTTGTTTGTGGTTTAAGTTGTGAACAACTTTTGTTTGATGTTTGCTAAGTAATATAAAAAAGCTTTCTATTATGGAATTGATTTTAGGATATTTCTATTGATAGTCTTAGGCTCTAAAGTGAGTCAGGTGGGGTGTTATGTATTATGCTTGCTATTGTGTTGTATGGCTTGATTGGGCATACATTTTATTCAGCATGATTCACAGGCATGGTGTGAAATATATTATAACGATAAAAATTAGGTTTCAATATTAAAGATAATAAGAATAACAAAGACCAAAATATTTTCAAAAAAATATATAAAAAGAATAGTCTATTAGAGGGAAAATGGAGTAATTGAGCTTCAATTAATTAAAATACACACGATCTTAAAATGAGTAAAAACATAAATCATTCATTTTCTGCAGCCCATTTTACAAGTATGGTGTGAAATCTATTATGGTTATGGAAATTAATTTTCAATATTAAATACAGTGGGAAAAAACCAAAAATATTCGATGCTCAACCTATCATATATTTAAGCTTGGAGCTTTGACAAGGGTTCCAATATATTTTCGTTGGAATTTTATAGGGCCAAATATTTAGATAGCAATGCATAAATTGTTTACTCCATTGATGAAATTTGTGAAATTGAAGATTATAGAAGATTATAAATTGTGATTTGATGAGTTTAATCATTGTAATTAAGTATTTAATCATTGTGATTTGATAAGTTTAATGTTATGACCTCTTAAGGTTCATACTTAAATATAGAATACCTTTTTCTAATTAAGGGTCCATGACATTACAAAAAACAGACACTAAATATCATTATTTTATTCTTTAGCTATATAGGGTTTATATATTTAAACTTAAGGTATCTTTATCAAATCGGGTTATAATTTAGACCGGTTTAAAATGTGTAACATGATGTTTAGTAGATAAAGTATCATGGAGGATCCAAACTCAATTTTCTTAAGCCAAAAACTATAAGGTTTCTTTTCTTTGCATCCAATTATGACGGATGTTAGGAGAAGTGTGGAAGCGACCGCTTAATTTGTCAAATTCAAAGTATCGATCATCTCAAGAAAAGAAAATTTCAAAGAATAACATGACAAGAAACATAGACAATATGTTAGTAGAAAATTGATGTGTTGAATATTTTGTTTAATACGTCAAACTTGATTGAAAAGATTATGAAAAACCCGAACAAGGTTCGGGAAAAGAACTAGTTATTGTATATATATGTACACATACATATATATTTTATATTTTTTTTTTGTTTTTACATATATCTATTTTTTAGCATTTTTTTCCTTTATTCACAAGATCGATGTTGTGGTTAAACATGTTATTCAGTTAAAGTAGACCAATTATTCGTATGAAAGAGGACTATTTTTTTCCAGTTAAATTATAAATATTATTCGGTTAAATGTGAAATAGATTATTCGGTTATATATGAAATATTATTCGGTTAAATTTGAGAGATTATTCGGTTAAATTATAAATATTCTTCGTATGTAAGATGACTATTGTACTATTAATATTATTCGGTTAAAATTATATTATTCGATTAAATTAGAAAGATTATTTGGTTAAATTTGATATATTATCGGGAATTTTTTTAGAGATTATTTAGTGAAATTATAAACATTATTCGTATGTAAGATGACAATCGTACAAGTAATATTATTCGATTAATATTATATTATTCATTTAAATTAGAAAAAGTATTAGGTTAAATGTGATATATTATTCGGTTAAATTATAAATATTATTCATATGTAAGATGACGATTGTTTACACATTTATCATTTTTGGGGAGTTAAAATAATAATCAATAAAATTGTACATTAATAGGTGAAATTACAAAAAGTATTTGAATTTAATAGTACTAGTCATATTGTTTACACATTTATTATTCGTATGTAAGATGACGATTCTTTTAACGTAGGTACATAGAGAGATTATTTATATTTAAGAGATAATTATTCGGTTAAATTTGAGAGATTATTCGGTTAAATTATATAGATTATTCGTGTATAAGAGGACGATTGTTTACACACTTATGAGTTTTTTTTTTTTACAATTGTTATCAAGATAATTTAATTAGAATTAAATTATTCTGTTAAATTAGAAAGATTATTCATATTTAAATGGTGATTATTCGATTAAATTTTAGAGATTATTCGGTTAAATTGGAAAGATTATTTATATTTAAGGGATAATTATTCGGTTAAATTGAAAAAATTATTCAGTTGAATTATATATATTATTCGTATATAAGAAGGCAATTGTTTACACACTTATCAGTTGAAATGAAATTATTCAGACCATCGACCATTATTAAATTATTATATAAATTGTCATTTGTTAAGAAAAATGGGTAAAATACATTTGTTTACACACGCATTCGTTGAATTAATTTAATAATTTATGAAGCCCACCATTTTTTTTAATGAAGCCCACCATTATTTTCTTAACAAATCACAATTTTTTTTACAAAAAAAAAAAAAAAATACCAAAACAACGTTTTAATTAGATGGTGAAATTTTTAATTAAACACGCGCCTCACGCCTCCACCGTGTTTGTTTTAGGAAGAAATGGTGGTGGGACCCACTGTTTTTAAGAAAAAAATAATCTAAAAATCATAATTAATATGCACCTTTTTTTTTAGTAAGGAAGTAGATCGACAAATCGATCTTGAAGCCATCAACAGATGAGAGTGTCATTCTTTCTTCACAATGGTTCAACCATTTTATTTGTAGTGATTCACAAGGTTCACAGGTTATAAAGAAGTGGTTCATGAAGCTATAAATAAGTCATTTATGAACCTAAAAAGTTTCACATTTTTATAATTTAATTTTTTTTTAAATGAGATTAAATATATTAAAATAAAATATTTCATGAACCACTACTCTTTATTTGATGAACCATTAGAATTTATTTCATGAACCTCTAATATTTAATAATTATAAAATTTTCATTCTTCTTTTACTTTCTTTTAATGTTTATTTTTAATTAATTAATTAATTTTCTTTTAAAATAAAATGGTTCACTAAACCAATTCAATCTCTATTTAGTCAGTGAACCTCTCTGTATTTAGCCACTGAACCAACCTCATTTAGTCACTGAACCAAACTCTATTTAGCAACTGAACCAACCTATTTAGTAACTGAATCAACCTCTATTTAGACACGGAACCAATCTCTATTTATAAAATGAGTAATATATTTTTCTATTCCATTAAGTCAACTTCGATCATATAACCCTTTCTTAATTTATCTACTTCATCTCTTTAGATCAATATCAAGTTGCAATACACTATAAGCATTTTGTCAAACCCTTTCTTAATTTATTAGTTAATTAACAGTAGTTTCAAGGCGGGAAGTGGACATGGTAGAAAGAGGGCTAGGCCTAGGCTGGAAGTTCCTCCACCGCGTACTCAACATCAGTGCCAGGCTAAGACCCTTCGACGAAGACGACGATGCTTGGCTCAGGTTCCGAGGTCTCTGTCGTCTAATCGAACTAGATGCCAGTGAGGTCTCCGTCATTGAATCGAACTGGATCCCTACGAGGTCTCCGACGTCGCCGTTGAGCTCGGCGCGGCTTCCCCTCCCATGCTCTTGGTCCAGTCCGTCGTCGGCGTCCTCTTGTTCACGGCGGCGGAACTAGTCCACGGCGAGCGCTCGGCCATGGTGGCGGAGATCCGGGAGGAGGAAGAAGGTGGAGTCGAGCCTGGCCTCAAGGGCGGAGGAGGAGGAAAGATAGGCGGAGCATGCCGTGACAACCATGGAGAAGGAAGAAGGTTAGGCGCGTGAGGACTTTTTTTTTAATTAAAAATTAAATCCGTTTTCACCAATCAAATTGCTTATTTTCGTCTTACCAGACTGATTTCTTCTCACTTGAACCCTCCCATATATATATATAGGGTTGGGTTCGGATACACACAAACCCAAAAGTGAGAAGGAAAGAAGTAATCCTATTGGTCCATCTGCGTTCTCAAGCGTGCGCGTCGGATCCACCCCACCTACCCCCACGCGCTTTGCTCTATCCTATGCATGCCATCCACGCGCTCTTACAATTGAAAAAAAAACACAGCGTCCCCTTCCATTCCGAAGAATCGAACACGGGTTCACTGGCAAGAAGGGCGGAAGTAGCAGCGTACCACTATGCTAATAGATCTTCATTGTTCTTTTGACATTTTACTAATTTTAAACCCTTTAAAAATTTTCCTATCAAAATTCAATCAGCTTTGTTTACTTAGATTTTTTTTTAAATTAATTAAAGCATCGTCATATCATTTTATTAATTATACATTAGAAAAAATACATATATTTCATTTAAAAAATTGTGTATTTTTATAATTGCAAATTATCTTTTAAACAATAAAATTGTGTATTTTTATTTGATGAGCCACTACTCTTTATTTAATGAACCACTAGAATTTATTTAATGAACCACTACTATTTAATAATTATAAAATTTTCATTCTTATTTTATTTTTCTTTTAATGTTTATTTTTTAATTATTTATTTAATGAACAAATATTATTTATTTGTTGAACCACTACTCTTTAATTCATGAACCAATACTCTTTATTTCATGAACCACATACTAATATTTATTTCGTGAACAACTTCTATTTACTTCGTAAACAACTTCTATATATGTGCTGAACCACTTGGTTTAAAACACTGAACCACTTGGTATTAAAACCCTGAATCACTTAGTATTAAAACCCTTAATCAATCGGTATTAAAACTCTAAACCACTTGGTTTAAAACCCTGAATCACTTGGTATAAAACTCATGAACCACTTGGAATAAAAACCCTGAACCACTTGGTTAAAAAACCCTGAACCACTTAGTATAAAAACCCTAAACCACTTGGCATTAAAAACGCTGAAACATTTGATATAAAAACCCTGAACCATTTGGTATTAAATCCTTGAACCATTTCGTAAAAAATCCTTGAACCACTTGGGATGAAAACCCTGAACCACTTGGGATAAAAACCCTGAACCACTTAGTATTAAATTCCTAAACCGCTTGGTATTAAAACCCTGAACCACCTAGTATTAAAACCCCGAATCATTGAATCACTCTCTATTTAGTCACTAAACCAACCTCTATTTTGTCACTGCACCAATCTCTATTTAATCACTGAACCAACTTCTATTTAGTCACTGAACCAACCTCTATTTAGTCATTGAACCAAACTATTTAGTCACTGAACCAACCTCTATTTAGTCACTGAACCACTCGGTATTAAAACCCTGAACCACTCGGTATTAAAACTCTGAACCGCTTTGTATAAAAAAAGATTAACAATTTCTATATATCACGTAACAATGAGGGTGGGATGATTAATATAATTTCAAGTAACAATTGCTATATATCAAGTAACAATTGCTATATATCCAGTAACCCTGAACCAATCCAACAAGCAACTGTGAACCCAATCGAATCTGGGTGCACGAGATCTGGAGATTCGATTTGAAGATGGATCTGAGCGGGGTCGGAGAGCGAGAGCGGGATCCGGGCTTCCATGGCCATCCTCGCCTCCAATGGCGGATGGGAGCGGGGACGTGGTTGCGGGAAAACCTAGATCTGGGCTTCCATGGGAGCGGGGGCGTGCTTGTGTGAAAAGCCGGATCTAGAGCGAGAGTGAGATCTGGAGAAGAGAGAGAGAGCGGGCCGCCGGAGGACTCGACGTGGTCAGGACGCCGGAGGACTGGGCGTGGTCGGGCCACCGGAGGACTGGATGTGTCCGAGCCGCCGGATCTGAAGCGAGAGTGGGATCTGGAGGAGAGAGGGAGAGCGCGCCACCGGAGGATTCGACATGGTCGGGACGCCAGAGGACTGGACGTGGCCGGGACGCCGGAGGACTGGATGTGGCCGGGCCGTCAGACTGGATGAGGACGAGTACTGCTCGGAGACGATGAAACCATGGTGATTGGTGAAGCAGTGAGGAAGAAGGTAATAAGGAATGAAGCGCGTGTTCTTCAACTGGCAAAATAAAAGCGCGTGACCTACTTTTTAATTCTCCAATCAGATCACTTCTTTCTTTCTTACCACAAGCGCCCCTTCTCACTTGAACCCTCACCTATATATATATATATATATATATATATATATATATATATATATATATATATATATATATATATATATATATATATATATATATATATATAGGGAATAGGTAAATTGTGCACACCACTTAGGGTGTATCTTGTGCACAATTGTGGACCATTGATCGTGTTGTAATCAATGGTCCAGATTAAAAAGGATTTTTTTTTTAAAAAATACAAATCAAGTGGGCCCCGCATGTAAACAATCTAACTGGCGCGTGGAGGGTTTGAGAATTCAAGCACCGTCATCTTCTTCATCTTGTGGAGCGAGGAAGGGGATCTCGACTCGGCGAGGAGGCAAGGCGGAGGCGAGCCCTGTCTACCCGGAATCGAGGCTTGGCAGAGGAGGAGGCGAGCCCAGTCTACCCGGAATCGAGCCCAGTCTATCCGTCGGTGGTCGCGATGGAGGACGATGGAGGCGACGCTGGCTCTGACCCCTGTTAATCCTCCCTTCAATTCGAATCCGAGCACAACAATTGTGGAGAGATCTCAATCGGAGGCAATTTAGCAGACGACAATTGTGGAGTCGAAGGCGGAGCGGACAACCGACGAAGGCAAAGCCATGGAGGTGCGGCGAAGAAGAGGAGATTGGTGAGCACACAATCGGACATGTGTTGTTGTTGGAGCAATTCTAGATTCCGACGGTGAGGCGAGGCGTCCCCCAAGGGCTGAGTT